>NGKJ01000070.1:75344-102609 GCA_002162495.1 Myriosclerotinia curreyana | reverse complement strand
ATTTATATTTATATTTATATTTATATTTATATTTATATTTATATTTATATTTATATTTATATTATTATGTATTTCCGTATTTCTTATAGCTGGCTTGTTCTGTTAACAAGGCCGAGGCACCAGGTGAGGTCACCAAGCGAAAAACAAAAGTCCACATTCACATCCAAAGAACAAGGGGAGAGAGAAATAAGAAAAAACACTGTTCACCGTTTCGCATCCCAAACAACCTTCCAAAAGAAATCCCATACTTAACAACATACATAATAATATCGCGATCATGGCCGATAAGAAGGAAGAAACTCAGGAGATTGGTCAGTAATCAAGTTATCAGTTATTCCTATTCTCTTCTTAATCATCAATCTCATCTTACTCTCTTGATGTTACTGAACACTGAATGAAGATGACCCCGCCCATGCGACTCGGAAAGACACAGGAAATCTGCACAACCAACCTCGAAAAAAAAACAGTGTAAATAGGAATTAACTAATCATATCAACGTGTAGATTACTCTCTCAATAACCCTGATACCCTTACCAAATACAGAGATGCCGCCAAAATTTCCGAGAAGGTCTTGGAGGCTGTCACTGCCTTGTGTATTGCGGGAGAGAAAATTGTGACAATTTGCGAGAAGGGTGACAAGCTCCTCGAAGAAGAGATCGCAAAGGTTTACCGGGGAAAGAAGATGATAAAGGGTAAGCAGACTCATATACCAATCATATCTATATAGGTAGCTAACGATCCAAAAGGTATTGGCCATCCAACCACTGTTTCTCCTTCAGCTTTCGTAACACCTTATACTCCTCTTACCTCGGACGAAGCCGAAGCCTCCGTTGTCCTCAAGGAAGGCGAAGCGATCAAAATTCAACTCGGCGCACAAATTGACGGATTTGGAACAATTGTCTGTGATACCATTATTATCCCATCTGCCGAAAACGCGAATGGCGAGATCATTGGAAGAGATGCGGATCTTTTGTTGGCTACACACTATGCAAATGAGCTTTTGTTACGTTTGATGGTCCCCCCTGGATTGGTCAAAGCTGGCACAGAGGAAGAGCAGAAGAAGGCAGCTGGTGTTAAAGCTCCTACCCAAGCTAAGATTACCAGCTTGCTCGAGAAGGTAGTAAAGAGTTACGACTGTAACTTGGTCGAACACACCACCTCTTGGCAATTTGAGCGCAACGAAATCGAGGGAAAGAAGAAGATTATTCTTGCTCCAGGAGAAGGCAACAAGGGTGATGGTGTTCCAGAGGTCAACGAAGCTTGGGGTGTTGAGATGGGTGTTTCTCTTGGTTCCGGAAAGACCAAGAACTTTGAGAACAGAGCGACTCTTCACCGTCGTACTAACCTCACATACGCTCTGAAGCGACCAAGTTCTAGAGCGATTATGAACGAGGTTGTTAAGAAGTTTGGCACTTTCCCATTCAGTTTGAGACAATTGGAATCTGAGCGAGATGCTAAGGTTGGTGTTGTCGAGTGTGTACGTGGTAACGTATTCAGACAATATGAAGTTGTTGGAGACAAGGACAACGCCCCAGTCGCAAGATTATTGACCACGATTGGTAAGTAAATGTTGAAACGGTTGTTCTTCAAAAGATTAAGCTAACATGACCAGCAATCACCAAAAATGGTTTACAAAAGCTTGCCTCACCCCCTGAGCCAGATCTTAGCAAGTTCAAGACCGACAAGAAGATCACCGATGAAGAGATCCTTAAGATATTGGAGCAACCTTTGGCGAACCCTAAGAAGAAGAAGGCTGGCAAGAAGGCTGCAGCAGAGTAGACGGATAAATGAGGAATGGGCACGTGATAAGAGGAAGAGAGGTTTATGACTGAAGTTATTGAAAGCTGACAAAATGATTTCTTTCATGCATCAATTGAAATCTACTCTTCTCATATCGATGTTTCTTGCTGCCGACACTGCTTCATAAAGCTTGTCAAGCATTTCACTGTTCTTACCTCATTTATTGTTATCATTGGGGGGGAGCGAGCGATAAAATGTCGTAACTCGGGTCTGCATCCCCTAAGGAGATTTTATTAAGCAGTGGAAAGCTTCTCAAATTCAGAGATATGCAGCAGATACATGACTATTAGATTATTTGTGTGTGCAAGTGAAGTGAATTTTATCTTTTGATCATAGTGTCCGTATTATTATTGTTATTACTTTCAGCTATGGTCCGGTTCCATGGATCGATGTGACGGTGTAGCCAGCCTACCACGAGCAAATTGTATACCAAGGCTGGAGCAACTCTTCCAATAGTTCAACAATAATCACCCACCTAGTCTTTCGGGCTCAAGATTCTCAAACGATTCTAAAATATATTAATTCAGATTCAAGAATCAAATAATCTTCTTCAAGGCTTGTATTTTGTTCATTCACCTACCACGACCTACCACCTACCACCTACCACCTACCACCTACCCACCTACCACCTACCACCTATTACCAATTGGGTACAGCAGCAGCAGCACCACCTCCTCTTTCCAATACTCGGTTAACGTACCTAGTAAAGTTATCAGAAATTACTTAGTTTGAGAGTTTGAGAGTTTGAGTCAACAATCATCATCGCCGTAAGAACTTTCTTCGCTTCCCTTAGACTCTTCGCTTCTTTAGGTTGAACTCAGGAAAAATCACAGAATACTTCTTTCTTGTTTCCCTCGACAACCTTTACAACAATACCACACACACACTCTCTCTCTCTCTCTCTCTGAATCTGTTGAGAGCTTTCTATCTAAGACTTCATCAAAGAGAGACAAGTCGAGAAAATTAATACCGAAAGGCGTTTTACAGCCACTTAGTCGAGTATTTGCCGCCCTATCCATTTCACCATACACGCCAGCCTTTTAAGCGATTCTTGAAGTCTTTCGGTCATTTCATTTCTTTTCATTTCTTTTCATTTCATTCCGTATCGATAAAGACAGGAGATTCGACACAAGCAAGATTCGACATAAGACTCAACAGAAGATTCAACAGAAGATTCACATCCTCTGTTTTCCCTTTCAAATCTATTGTTTCCTGATTACTAAAGCCTCACAATAACCAAGTAATAAGGTATTTTTCTCTTCCGCTTCCCCTATTTGTCTTCTACCCCTCTTTTCCTTCCATCACCTACCTCCTACCTTATGCTCTTCACATGATTTCTACGAGTACAAGGAGAAATCTTACGCGATCACCTTTGACTTTGAAATAGGAGGATATATTTTCCTCATTAAAACATCATTTTCATCCCCCCCCCAAAAATATCGATTAGAATCATTTATTAATCTTCTATGACATCTAGGAATTCTTTAATCATAATAATAGTTTCAATAGACGTATTTCCGTCAATTGTCATTTGTTATTTCGCCCACCCAACTATTTTGGTTGTCAAGGGGCACTAGCTAAGGGATTTCATCTCGAAGCGAGAACTTGACTTTCTTTCCTGCTCAATTCAATCATACCACAATAATTCATCGCGTACATATCCCTCGAGTACAGCATTCAAGAATATTTGCATGATTGCAAATTCAAGAGAAGTACATGAAATCCATTTTATTTATATGACACATAAACTAACAATTTATTAGTTATCTTGGGAGTGCGATCGCAATTGAAAAAAGGAGTTCGGGTCGGTCGCAGGAGGCGACGAGCGAGGAAGCTATGAGCCAACTCAATTCTCGCCCAACACGCTCTCGTCGTTCCAGTCCTTTTGTGTCCTCACAACGTAATCCGAATTCTTCTCCAGCTACGGTCGCAGATACAGGTCGAAAAAGAACGTTTATGGATAAATGGACGGAGCCTCCTATTCCTACGCCTTTGCCATCTTTTGCAGAAGCTGGAATGGAGAGACACGGAGTGGTCGCAAATATGGCACCCCTTGGAACGCGACCGAGCGCAAAAGCTGTTAAATCTTCTGCCAAACCTGAAGCAGCAGATCTGAATGGAAGCAAACGCAATGGCGCCCCTGAAGTGATGGATGAAGCTCCTCCCTCTTTATCGACCACACCTCAAGAAGCGATGGAGACTTCGGAACCTATCTCGAACGCTTCGCGACGAAGATCGACATCTACAAGAATCGAAGACCTTGATTACGCTACACCCTTGACTCCTCAACAACCAAGAAGCGCGCGAAAAAGTCTTACTAGATCGAGTGTCCCACCTCAAAGTGTTCGCAACGAAAGTGAAGGACCTAGCATGTATGCGAATTCCCCAGCTCAACGCACACCACTCCCCAATCAATCACCTTCTATAGCTTCTTCTCAAGGTTATACTGGAAATATGAATTATACATATGATGAAGAAGAAAAGGCTCGTCAAAAGGAGAATCGGGATCTTGCAGCTGCACAGGCTTTTCGCAAAAAGACTGAGAAATACGTGGAATTCGCTGTTTCTCAAGCCTTGGAGGAGCAGCGTCTGTGTACAGCTTATGCTTTACGAACACTCTACGACGAAGATAAAGAAAAAGGATCAGATTCTTTTGCCAAGCTTGTTGAGAGACAGGTCTACGAGGAGGCTACTGAAGAGGAGACTAGAGAGTTTTGCAGATTGATCGCGATCAGGAAAAAGGAAGGTAGAAAGGGCAAAGCTGACTATTATTTCAACGGAGATGGTAGCGACCCTGCTCCTTATCGTCCACAACGTCGTCAACCTCCATTACCAATTCCTCGAGTCGTTACTTATGCACCATTTGTCCCAATATTTGGAACAACAAGACTTACATATTCTTCGCCATATGCTACACCATATACTTCAATATATGCTGCGCCCCCACCCCCATCTTCTACAAACAAAGATACAACAGCAGGAGCTGGCGATTCTGTAAGACGGTCATCAGATGTCAAATCACCCTCCACATCCGTATCGCCACGAAAGTTGGGAGATCAATCACTTCATCCTAATAAAAAGCACAAAGCGAATAGTTTTACAGCTACGAATGAGGAAGTAAATGGTAACATCGATGCAAGTGCATCCGGAGCTGATGGAATCACAAAGAAGCAACAGAACGGAGTTGCATCGGCTTCTTCTCCCGGTGCACATTTATCATCCCCACCACCAAAATTATCGGATCGACCAAGAGCAGTCTCTGTTTCAAGCTCATCATCACTATCTTCAGTTGATGAACAAATTCTTGATAATGAAGAATATAGCCCTATGGATTTTGACCACGCTGTTAACAAATCTGGTACAACAAAGCCTTCGGATGGTTTCGAACAACCCAAGGGACAGGGTACTATTCGGGTGGTTAAGGGTAACGCCAATGCCAATGCCAAATTTGATGAGTCCGTGTCAACCGAGACCCAGTCAAATGCTGGAGGGTCAAACAATAAGAATCAACCAATCAGATCAAAAGATTTGTCTAGGTTTGAATCAGACACATTTTTATCCAAGGCAGGCAAAACCAATAATAAGAGTCGAGGTCTAAATAAATCTAAACCTTCTTCACCCGCGCCTCCGTCATTCTCTGCTATCAATATTCCAACCAGATCTCACAACACAACTACAAGTTCAAATTCTCGTGTTGATACCGACACTACTCAGGTTAATTCAAATATGGCACCCGAATTAATTCGTACCTCATCATCATCTTCGGTTGGATCAGTACCAGTATTGAAACCAGCGGTGCCTAAAAAGCCGCAGATTGTTTGGAAGTCAAAGAAGAAGCAAGGAATTGATCGTCCTACATATGAAGAGAGTGAGATGGTTGGTAAATGGAAGCGCAAGGCGCGAGAAATTACCAACGGTATTACTGAGGATCTACGTACTGAGAGCTTTGTACGTCCAGATATAGAACCAAGAGCTGTAACCTCTCCAGTTCGAGCTACTGGATACGCATCTGATGGAGATGAGTCTGTTTCTATGCCTACTGCTTCGGCAACCACTTCAAATCGTCCAGTCAAGACTATTCGATTGGTTACTAAAAATGAAAGAGCCACCAGAAGACATGCGACTACTGCTCCCGTCAATAATTATGATTCAGAAATGAGTTCACCAACAGGACTTGGATTTCAACCAGAGTTTCCTCCTGGATCATTACCAAGTTCACGTGCTGGTACACCCACATCTAATCGACCATCTAGAAAGGCAAAGAATGGTACTGGTTTACGTGTTAAAACTTCGTAAGTTTACATATTTTATTTCACGTCTTTTGTATCACGTCGGATTCAATTTCTACATTTCTCGGAAGGATTTTTTGGTATTCCTCGATTATTATTTTTCCAGTATCCATCCTCCTTTTGCATCTTCGCTCCTTCATACATTATTTCAAGGGCTCTTGCTGCGCTTACCAACATAACAACATACAACAAAATGTTTTTATGTTACACAGTGTAACTAACGGAACTTTTCTTTCATTTGGAATTGAACTTGATTTTTCTTTCTTTCTTCTTTCTTCTTTCTTTCTTTCCTTCTTTCTTATTTCAATCATCAAAAAGCGTTCGCTAACAATTCTTTTTTTTTTCTCCTCGCACAGACCAATGAAGAAAAAGAGTGGCCCTTCAGCTGGTATCCCAAGAGCAAGCGGTGAAAGAGATAGTCCAGTTGGTGGTTTATATCCAAATCAACAGGTAAGCAAAGCTATTTTACTTTTTTATTTGAAGGAACGACGACGACGATGATGATGGTAGAAATGATAATTAGACGATGTTGTAAAGTTCTTCATCGCTTTTTATCGCTTTTTGGTCATTTCAACCTCCCATGTCCTCAATCTTCATTGCATCCTTCTCTACATGTTACATGTTACATCCTACATCCTACATCACACATCACACATCACACATCAATATGATTATCATGATTATCATGATTATCATACATCTTGTTGGAGTTCTCCCCTATATATTTTTTATGAAACATCATGACATTTTGATGTATTTCGAATTAAAACTTGGATTTCATTATGTTGCGTTGTTGTTTCAATATTTGGGGGGCTGGGTTTCATGAGGACATTGTGTGAAAAAAAAAAAAAAAAGCGAAAAGTCCGGCCGGATAGCGCAAACTCTGATGATGGATGGATGGATGGATGGATGGATGGTGGATTTGTCTATATCAGTCAAGACCCATTTTCCTACTTGCCGATCCAGGTCATCCCCACACCTGAAACCTTGCCACCTTCACAATCATTATTCACGATTATATTATTTGTTAAGGAGTTATGATGGAAATGGTATAATTAAAAGCTGACTCATGCCGGAACAGCCTGCAGATAACGACGACTATTGTGCGTCTTGTGGAGGTAACGGTCAATTACTTTGTTGCGATGGATGCACTCGCTCTTTTCACTTCAAATGTATAGATCCTCCAATAGACCCAGGAAGTTTAGCAGATGAAGAATGGTATTGTAACGCATGTCTTGCTCGAAATGTTCCTCGATCTAAGGATGAGGAAGTTGGGTTATTTGGTCCTTTGTTTGCAGATTTGGAGAGAAAGAATCCAAGTGCTTTCCATCTTCCAAAAGCAATTCGGGAATATTTTGAAAACGTCAAAACTGGAACTGAAGGAGAGTATGAAGAAGGTGTTGTACAAAAGCCAAAGTAAGCTTACATGCTGTAATCATCTTGGCTTCCACTTACTAACTATTTGCTAGGAATAATCGTGGTTACGATGAAGCTCCGGATTACTTCAGATTAAAGGACAACAAAGGAAATCCAATTCTCTGTCATAACTGTCATCTCTCAGCATCTCAACCAAGCCGAGCAATCATTCCATGTTCTTATTGCAGCCTATCATGGCATTTGGATTGCTTAGATCCTCCACTTGCAAAAGAACCTCCACCTGGAAGATCTTGGAGATGCCCTGCTCATGTTGATGACCTTCTTGAGCAAGTACCAGGATCTTTAGGTCCAGCTCATCGCTTCAGAAAGATCAAAGGAGCATCACTCATCAAGCCTGTTCTTAGTCGTGGTGTTAGGAACAATGGTCATATTGAGGTTGAGAATACTGTCTCTGACGATGAAGATAAAAGCAGTGGCTTTTATGAGCAGAGAGAGTATGGACATGTGTATAAGCTTCCAGAGGAGGGTATTAAGCTTGACTTCATTTCACGGTATGTATCGTCGATTAATTCTTACATGTTCATTTACTGACTGACATGACATAGTATTCATCGTGAATTTGGTCAATACAATCAACGAAACTTTGCCAATAATAGAGCATCTATTCCGAAGCCACGACCACAAACCGTCGAATTCAATAGACGTAATATTGATGAACAACAAGCTGCACTCAATCTTGCATATTTAGCAACAGCTAATCCATCGATCAATCTTACCCAAACTTTGATTGATGCCTTGATTGTAAGTCTTTCTTTCTTTCTTCTTTTTTTTTTTTTGCTCTTTTTTTCTTCCCCCATTACACTTACACTTCGAAACTACGTAACGCAATGACGTAATAAAAACGCTAACCCTAAAAACCCTTTAGTCCGAAGCCGATGAACCAGTTATCAAGTTAATAGCCAAAGGAGATGCATCCAAACTCTCTACGAAAAAGCCATTAACTCAAGCTGATAAATCATCTTTGGTGGCCATGACAGCTTTCCTTCAAGAACGTTTGGCCTCTAACGCTGGCGATGGAGAGGCTGACGGTATGGTCGTTGATTATCAAGAAGAAGCCTTGTGATTCTCTTCTTCTCATCGGACCAGGATACAAAACATTCATTCTTGAGCTTGAGGTATGACATTGAAAGCATGAGTGAAGGTAGATGTTATTCATCACGTGGTACGTTTATCACATGATGTTGAACAATCAATCAGATGACCTACATGGATGTTACTTTACTTTTTCTAGTACCGGTATCTTCCATGCCCAAGTTAACGCTTACTGGATATCTTTGCCTGATCAATATTCTGCTATTCAGCACAGCTGTGCTTGCAACAGATATTGCTTTTCTTTCGAAGCTCGGTTTCTAGTTTATTCACAAACATCACTTTTTCTAATAGCTCTGGCATACCATTCCCTTCTTTTCTATGGCATAGCGCTTTTCAATCTTGCCATTACTCTTTCTCTTTCGGAGGGCATATCAAAAATTCAATCACACTTGTATCATATCATACGACACTTTCTCTTCTGCGGCCTGAGAGTCATGAGAGGAGAGAAAGGTGGGAAGTGGGATAACTGTGGAGAAGCATGGCGTTTAGGGAGTTTCATTTGATCTTTTATTGAGGCTGAATTGAGCTTTTTTACATTATGAACACTTACTGGATCTTAATGGGATGTGGATGAAATGGAAAGTGGTGGGATGTGGTGGTTTTTTGTTTTTTTGGGGAGAAGGTGGATGAAGGTGGATGGGGTTTGAATAAGAGGAATGGATGGTGATTGTGGATTGTGAGAGATGGGGTTAGATGAAAATGAGATGAGATGAGCTGGTTATTACATGGATGGATCGATGGATTGCCTAAGGTGGAAGCGTGGATCATTTCATCATATCATCTGGTTTTGTGATGGACGGCATGGAGGGGTTTCATTTGATATTTAAGCTAAGGGGGGATGGGAGGATGCATAGGAGAGAAGAGAGTTTGCTGATCAGGGTGGAAGGAGAAAAGCTGTATGATAGCTGCTGCTACTACTACCATTTCCTGCTGAGATACTCGGTGGTTGATAAGGAATGGTATGGACCGTATGGTGAGTCTGCAGCAAGGAAGTAAGGGAATGAGAATACTAGGTCACTAGTTCACTAGGTAGTGATACTCTCACTCACAATCAGAGATTAGATGAGGAGATGAGGAGAAATCAAATGAAATGAAATGAGATGAGATGAATGATATGATATGATGGGAATTTTCAAACTTGCTTTGGTGCTATGCATGCATGCTATATTTGTAAGGACTGAGTGCGATTGTTTGAGTTATTATGTACTGGTAAGGAATGGAGATAGCCCTAAGCTAAGGGTCGAGTAGCGGTTCAACTGGTTGAGGGAAGATGTTTGATTTGTGATTTTATCTTCTATCTTCCATCATCCGTTTTTTTTTTTTGGTAGCTGTATATAGGTATGATATAGTATAATATAGCACAGTACGAATGAAGTAAAGTATTAGATAGTATGGATCAAGTAAAGTATGAGTATGAATAAGATCTACAAAGATGGTATTGAGTGTGAAATTGTGAATGGGGTATGTATGGACGGGGCTTGAATACCGAAATTCGAATAAGGCCGGTTGAGCTGGGCTGGGATGGGCTGGGCTGGGCTAGGGCTGGGCTAGGGCTGGGCTAGGGCTGGGCTAAGGTTGGGATATTTATTGATTGATTGATTATTTGGATTTTGAGTAGGGAGGGAGGATGGAGAGGGTTTGAGGAGAGGGTTTGAGGAGAGGGTTTGAGGAGAGGGTTTGAGGAGAGGGTTTAGTAGTTTAAGTGAGGATAGTCTAGATGGTATTGTATGTAGTAAATTCATAATCGATTTGATCTATCTATAGCTAAGGACTACGCGGACCATGCGATGCGCCATAGATATAATTATACATTATTCTATGAGGAAGGAGAAACCTTTGTGAGTTAGATAAGGATTAAAACTCCTCCCTCTTATAATTATACCTTCCTTTATCACCGGACTCTTCCTGAGGGTACGACTTTGGGTAAAAATATTCTGGTAAGCAGTTAGATCAAAACTACCCTCTTCTCCTCAACTCTAAACCACTTGGACACCCTGTGTTGTCGTCATATCCTCCTCTTCCGTTGTCCTTCTCCATTCAATGTCATTCTAGATGGTATATTGATACTGTAACACTACCCAATCTCTCTCTCTCTCTCTCTCTCTCTCCACAGGGCTCGCGAAGGTTACACATCTGGTCTGGTCTGGTCTGGTCTAGCCTGGCTAGTCTAGTCTAGTTGCACATACATACATAGGTACACGTACATATCAGTAAAAAAGAAAGCCCATAGTACTGCACTATACCACTATACCACTATACCACTATACCAATACCCCTTCCAATACCCCTTCCAAATTCCAAATTCCAAATTCCAAATTCCAAATTCCAAATTCCAAATTCCAAGTTCCACAACATACAAACCCCAAACCTCGCAAACCAATCATCAAGACTATACTCTATACTCAAGTAATATCATATATGTAAAAAGCTTCGAGTTTTGATTTGAAGGTTTAAAGTGTAGGTAGGTATCTTGATGCGGATGATGGCATGATGTTATGATGCTGTGATGCTATGATGCTATGATGCTATGATGTTATGATGCTATGATGTTATGATGCTGTGATGCTATGATGTCGTGATGCTACGATGTTATGGATCAAGATTCGGGAATCGTGATGCGAGGATTGCGAGGATTGCGAGGATTGATGAAATCTAATGTACATACATGGATTGGATTGGATTGCACATTCCAATTCCATATTACACAGATATTACACAGATCATGCAAATAATCCAATAACGAATCATACATACATACCCCTTCCAACTCAACTCATACACTTGCATCATCCAGTACGCCCCTTTCAAGCTCTTCTATCATCTATCATCCATCTTCCATCTATCATCTATTATCTATCCCGAGATGAAACATTGACTAGGTAATAAAAGAAAGAATGGGGGTAGAATAAAGCTTATACGTAGACATGTGCTCCTCTCCTCTTCGATAATGGTAATCTTATGATGGTGAAGATAGAATGGCGATATATTCCCCCGAGGACATTCGTTATATTATAATTACATGCATGCATCATATTCACATTCATCACCTTATACATTCTCATCTGCGGCCTCATCTGTATATACCTATTCGTATTCGTATCATCTGATTTGAACTTACTATCTTAGATATCAACAAAAAAAAAAGCATACATGCAAATAACGAATCCATCCTATCCGGCCCAATTCATTTTCCATGAACGTAAAATTACTATTTCCCATCCCCTCTGTCTTCAACGTTGTCCTCCTAGCCCATTCCCTCTGTCTTCCCATCCTTCCACTTTTCCATATTCTCCCGCCCCCTGTTCACTATCTCACACCCCTCCCCTCCCCTCTCCGGCTCCCGCCCCCCACTGAAAAACATTGAGAATTGAAAACCAAATCATGTACCATGTACCATGTGCCATGTGCAAAAAGAATTATTAGTCAAGAGCGGATATCCGTGCATTGCAATTCATTTTCCCTTCCACCTCTCAATTCTCCAATTTCACCCAACAAACAAACATGTTCCTCTTCGTGACTTGAACAGGGTATACACTTTTCAATATTCCACTCATTCTCATATCCCTCCATCATCCACCCATCACCCATCACCCCTTCAATCACTTAGCCCTCCCCCTCGTCGTCCTACCGACCCCCACCACATCCCTAACCTTCTTTCCCTTAGCTCCCTTCCCACTAACCGGCGTACTTTCCTCCTCCGTCACCTCTAATTCCACTTCTTCAACAACCTCAACCTTCTGAGCCTTTCCCCTAGTATTCCTTGTAGGTTTCAACGCTTGTCTCTCAGTCTTCTTTTTTGTTTGAACCACTAAAGTTGATTCCGGTTTATGACCACCTCTCTTACCACCACGAGTTTTCTTGCCGTTGCTTTGAGGTTCTTCTTCCTCAATTTCCTCCTGGACTTCCTCTTCGATGTCGACTTGGGGCTCAATATCATCGGCCATATCTACGTCTTCATCCTCCGCGTCGACGACTGAAGAGTCCTCTCTTTCTTCCTCAACTTCAGCCTCGGGTTCCGGACTAGCAGCTTTCTTCCCTTTACTATTTCTTCCTCGCCCAGCCGCCCTAGAATTCCTGGAATTTGCCTTAGGGGGTGGAGAAGGGGTAGGTAGCGGTAAATCTTGAAGACCCGTTGATTCAGCCGATTCCGGGGCATTGTCGGAATTTGCTGCTTCTTCAACCTCTTCCTCTTGCACAACTTTCTTGCCCCGACCCTTAGGGGTAGCTTTAGTAGATCTAGAAGCACGCTTTGGAGGGGAGGAAACGTCTTCCATCTCTATATCTTCTTCTTCCTCAGCTCCAACCTCGTCTTCGCTAGCGGGCTCAGGAGCAGATACTGCTTTCTTAGAGGGTGTCTTCGCCTTTGTCTTTGATTTGGCAGCTGCTCTAGCTCCACGTTTGGATTGCAGTGGGGTGATTTCGGCTTCGAGCTCATCTTCGGCATCATCTTCCATAACAACATCCTCTTGTTCAGCCTCGTCTTCGCTGACAATAGTTGGAGCTGATTTCTTAGGTGTTTTCGCCTTTCCCTTTCCCTTTACCGTCGATTTCGGCACCGGCTCTTCCTCCTCAACGTCATCTCCATCTACCTCAGCAGTTTCTTCATCTTGCTCAGCATCACCTTCTTCCTCATCCTCCTCAGATTCAACTCTATTACCAGCATCATCGAAATAATCCCACTTACTAACTCCCTCCAACATTTCATCCTCATCCTCACTATCATCCCTATCAATATAACTCTTTTTCGCACTAAGACCTCTTCCACTTTTTCTTCTCTCTGCACTACTAATTGCTGGAGTCCTTGGTTCTTTGATCTTCTTTGGCTTAGGTGTCTTGGCTACTCTCTTAGGGGCTGTGGATTTTGATCTTCCTTCGGATCTTTGTTTCTTGGATGCAGGAAGAGAGGAGTCGTCCAAAGATTTACGTTTTTGTGACTATCAGTAATTTTAGCACATGACTTGAGCACACGAGAGAGGGGACGGATGCGAGCGAGTTATACCTTCTTCCTATCCACATTTCTAACCAAACGATCCAAATATTCATCCACTTCTTCTGGTATGTAATTCTTTTCCGCAATCTCTTGTGCCACACTATGAGATTGAAGTGCTGCGAACAATTTCGCCGGAACTCTGACTTTGGCAGGGTAGGATTGCATAGTCCATCCCTTTTTGAGTTCCCACTTGGATATCACACCTTGTGTGAGATCACTCAAAACGTATAGATTCTCGGATTCGGCGGGATTGATAGCATCGCGGGCCTGTTTGACACTTTGAGCATACTTATAGATGAGACCTAAATTATCTTCCGAGGCAACAGAAGATACATAATATAAGATGTAACGAGCATGATCGACAAGTTCCTTAGGATCGGTGCTATAATCAGGATGGTGTGCTAAGAGTGATAAAAGTCGTGGAAGGGTTTTTTCGAGAACCATGGTTTTGGATTCAACAAATACCTTTGCACGAGAACGAATCCATGTAACGATTGAATTTTTGAAGTTTTGTTCGGGTTCGAAAGCAGTTAAGAAGATAGTTGTGTAAAAACGATCAGGGAGCTTATCCTTGACCAAATATTTTTGAAGCTTTTCCACGAAACCTCTTCGAACATTGAGCTCCTCATCTTGAGCAACGAAAGATAAACGATCGAATTGAGATGGTGCCAAAAGTTCGTCAAATATCGGAGTAGTACAAAGCTTGAGCACTAATTGCGCTGCCATTAACCTCAAACGAGATTTATGATGTCTGGGTGTATCTTTATTCTTCGAAAGCTCTCCATTGTTCAATATCAATGTGTTTAGAACTTTGAAGACTGGTTGAGCAACAGTTTTTACTTCTGACTCTTCAACTGTACGGAGCCTGTTCACTAAAATCTTCAAAGCCCAACATTTGGCTTGACATTCCTCATCCAATTCATCATCATTTTGCCAGCTGGGATCAGTCTCTTTTGCTGGAGTTCGGACTTGTAGGAGAAGTTCTTGAGTGGTGATTTCAAGAATTTCATCGCTGAAGTCATCCGCAATCTTAGGTGATAATAATTGCAATTGACTGATTGCTGCTAGCTTGGTCAAGAAATTATCCTCGCCATACTTCCAATCTTTTGATGATTTCTCCAAAAGGTCCTTTGAATGCATCTCCTTCCTATCGGTAGCAGCCATCAAAAGGGTTATCGCATATTTGGCAGCTCGAGGAGGTGTTCCATAAGATGCGTAGCTGACCAAAGTTTGAGTGAACTTGCGGTCTTTCGGAAGTGATTTCGATTCGGTTTTGCTTTTAGCAAATACTGCACATGCTTTCAAGGTGGCCACAGTTCCTGGGTCATTAGCTTTCGTTTCTGTTGGTGCCTCGTCCTCCAAAGTTTTGCATAATTCCTTGATATTTGCCGTCAGGACCTGTGGATTCTTTTCTGAGATTTCATTCATGACTTCCTGAGCTGTAGCGCCTAATCCTTTGTCGTCAGTTCTTGAGAACTCAAGAATAGCAGGTAAGTGACTTCGGTTGTATATCAAAAACGCAGAACGGTAGATGATTGGCGTTAATGTGTCGAGAAGACCAGCCGGAGTATTTGGTGCTGCCTCGATACGTTTACAAAATTCTTTGATGGCATTGTGAACGGTCTTGAAATCGCTCTTAGGGTCCATCGTATACCGTAAAAGTTGATAGCTTCTTCGATCATGAAGCTTCGCGTATTTGTGTAAATCTTGGCTGGTTCGTATAGAATCTGGAAGGAATTGAAGGAGGTAATCAATCACCGCATTTAGCTTTTGTCTAGCATCTGCTGCATCACCATCAGTTACTCCTCCATTGAATTCTTCGCATTTCTTGATAAAAGCAGCTAGAACATCAGAATATGACTTTTGTCGTGCCTGTATAGCAAAGAAAGCCTTTTTGGGTTTCGCGTCGAGTGATCGAACTAACAATAAAATGCGCTCTGCTCGAATCCTGTCTGCATCGAATGGTTCATCGGAAGATAATTGGGATTGAGAGGAGCCATTCTTCGATCCTTTGGTCTTGGAAGGAGGATAAGTCAAAGGTAGGAGCTGCTCAAACATCACATGATCCAAAACAACATTGAGCTCCAAATCATTGGCGAAGAACCCTTCGAAAATTCTTGAAGGGATGGCTCCTAATGAAGCGATCACACTCTCATTTCCTGCTGAAATTTCACCAGTTGCTACACCCCATATCGTACTAAGGGTTGTCATAGCTTCAGCTCGAACGGCAGGCTTACGATCTCTCGCCCGATCTGCAAGGTTGCTAAGGACAGAACCAGATTTGATCACTGGGCCATTGGGAACAAGTTTCTCCATGATATCCACCAAGTTGAAGCTTGCAACTGCTTTCACAGCAGCAATTCTAACCTTTTCATCTGGATCATTCAACTTCTCTGCCAATGATTTGACCAAGGCAATTTCATCTTCTCGATTTAATCCGATACCTCCAGCCTCAGTAACTAAAATTCGTCCAATGGCTGTGGCCCAGGCGGAACGGATAAATGGCGATTTATCATTTTTTCGACCAATAAAACTATGATAAACGGATGGATGTGTTTGAGAAAATGATTGTGGTGAACTGGGTTTGACAAGAATACTTGTGATTGGCGTGACTGGGTAATCATAAAGTCGTACTGGGGGATATGCAGCAGGATCCATATTAGGAAGAGGCGGCGGTCCAGCAGCGCCGATACCAGAGATGATATCTCCCAAAGTCTCAGTAGCCAACAAACGTAATTGAATGTTTTCCGCGGATAATTCTGCCTCAACCTGAGGAATGACATTTTGTAGAACCGAAGGTGATGCACGCCATAACTCTCGGAGAAGTCTGTGAGCCTTGTTTAGCTCTTTCAAATCCTGATCCGTTGGTCCTGTAGGTGTATCATCATCATCCGAGTCCGCATCATCCTTTCGGTGTCCATTTGCCTTGCCTCCACTCGTAGAAACCTCCATCATAACATCGTTGAAGTATTGACTGACATAGCGAGACATCTTATCAGAACAATCATTACAGATAGTCTTTGCCATATTGTATGCTTCGGGTAAATCCTTCAACAATAGAGTAGATTGCTTGTCATCGGCCTTTGCTCCATGCTTTTTACCTGAGTTAGGTGTAGCAGCTCGTAGAAATTGCGCAACAATAATATCGATAACCGCCGGCCCCATAACTGGTGCTTCATCCACCAAAGTAACCAAACATTGCGACATATTATATTCGACATCTTTACTTATTTGTTCGCCTGTTGAGGATTTCGAGGACCCGGAACAAATATCGAAAAAAGTACTAAAGAGATGAAGCATGAGATCCTCGGCATTTGGAAGATCTGTCATCAAAACGATACTTTTGACTTCTGTGAGAGATGACAAAACGTATTTGTGTTCGGTATTATATGTGTGACTTGGGTTGGAGAGGGCGGGTAGGATGGTACCAACGAAGAAGGTAAAGATATTCTGATAAAGTTAGATTCCAATTTGACATCATGAGAAGGTTGAGAATAGCATACCTTGACCTGAGAACTAGTATATGGTGCATCTGGAGCGCAAAGCTTCAAAATATCCACCAAACAACATCCTGCCCATGCCTTGACTCCATTATCCTTGTGATTCAATAAATTCTGCGCCGCAAGATCTTTAGCTACCACAGTCAATGATGATTTGTCAATTTCCTCTTGATCCATATCACGGAGCTCATTCGCAAGCTTCTTCAGTCTCTTCAATAGAGTTTCGGTCGCAATGGGCTTGCCAACGCGCCATGATATTGCTTCATTGAAGACTAAGCTCGTAGCTGGTTCTTCTGGTTCAGGAGATTCGATCGCACCGCGGCGCGGAGCCATTTCCAATTGAAAACTCCAATCGCGGAGTTATAAATATGATGAATGATCTCGCGAGAGTTGACTTGAAGATGCGGAGAGTAATGGTGGATTATTTCGTGGTTAGATTCGTTTGATGATTGATTGATGTAGGTTATTGAGTTTACATGGGTGAAGGACAAATCGCGTGTGGTACCAAAAGTGCACTGAGACGCGTTTAAGCTTTTTGGGGGTGATCGCGCTAGGATATAGAACGGAACATCGTCTATTTTAGCCTAAGCAAAGCATAACAACTCAATACAATCTTCTTCACTGTCTGCGTAGGTATGTGGTTCTTGATTGCTTCGAGATGACTTTGGTTTAAATACCTTCAGAAATCACGATAGATGTAATCTATGCCTAGCAGGAATATCGATTCATGCGACACGCCCGACATCTAGGTAGTCAACCGATGTTATCCATCCATATCTATTGCTGTAGCCGGAATATATAATATATCATTGGATGAGTAACTATTATTCATACGGCTCCTGTTATTCACAATGACGGCCGGGTTTGGAATCACTCTTGAATCTCTAATGCTGTGACTCTTGGGATTTATATGTTACTAACCGTATGTTAGTATCAAACACCTTTTACTATGTTCCAACAGTGGCACATTGCTCTAGAATTTAGTACTTGTGTTTAGCCTTTTATATTAACACATGTCTATCTTTTCGGAGCTTCAGGCGGTACTGACCGTATAGGTGAGGAGGAAGTTAGGTGCGGCAGTATAGGTGATTTGGAGGTTAGGGATGGTACTCAAGTCCAAGATAGTTCGGTATTTTCAAACAAGTACTTGATGTTGCTATCCTGTAGTAAAGAGAGCGTATCAAGACCATTAGTTTCAAGGGTATGATAGTTCAACATCCTCCAACAGCTACTTTTTGCAACTATTTTGCTACTCCATGATGAACAAAATGAGACATGAACCTCCAGCTTCAGGTTCTCTGGGCATGAAGCCGGGCTGAATAATC
This sequence comes from Myriosclerotinia curreyana, assembly GCA_002162495.1. Taxonomy (NCBI): domain Eukaryota; kingdom Fungi; phylum Ascomycota; class Leotiomycetes; order Helotiales; family Sclerotiniaceae; genus Myriosclerotinia; species Myriosclerotinia curreyana. The sequence continues at coordinate 84,176 of NGKJ01000070.1, read as the reverse complement.
AAGATGCCCTTCGCAAATTTGCAAGAAAATGAGTTAAGACTGCACTCATGACCTTCATATATCTGGCTTGTGGCTCATATTGATCCCCTCTACATATTCCGGCTTACCATGATCAAGATGATTATGGTGTTTCCCTTTGGTGGTACAAAGGATGACTACAATACCTACCATTTATCCAGACTTCTTTGGACGACCTAGAAACCTTCATCGTCCTCCACAGCAGTGGTAGTTGAGGGATTCTACTATATTAATGGGGGCAAGCCCCCAAACCCCCATAGCTCGCTGCGCTCGAAGATTTTCTTTTGTACAAGATTCCATCCATTCCAAATAGTCTGCCTCCACGGCAGTGGCCCCCGGAGGGCCAGCGGAGCGTCATTAAATAGTTCTCCTAGGCGTCTCTGCTACTAGAATTTCCACACTGATGGATTATCTTCAACCATATATTTGGATGTATCTTATTAGTGCCTCTCGTCCCGTTTGCAAAACCATAAAAATCAAATTTTCACTGAATACTCCAGCATAAGATAGACTGATATATATAATATAGGAAATACTTGGGTGTCATTCTTCCACCTAGTGATATCAACTGTGAGCTGAGCAATCAAATTATCACCCAAGACAATAAAAAGAGCCGTGGTCAGTTAATATTAAGAGAAGACAATTGGACTCATTCTATGTTGTTTGCTGTGTCAAATCCAAGATATGTGTTTGCTACCAAGAATTCATCCTCTAGTGAAACATGTACATGTACATGTTGTACATGTTTGCTGTTTGCTGTTATTGGTTCAGAGATATGATATATATACTCGTGTATATATACCTACATATAGGTATATATATATATATATATATCTTCAACCAATCAATATGTTTTCTTTATATTTATTATACCAAACAAATTTCAAACCTTTAAATTTTATTAGGTCATTCTAATTTGGGATTTTTCAATTGGCTGATTCTTCTTCTGCTGACGTTCTGATGTTGTTATGAATTCACTCTCACTCTTTTCTTTTCGGCTTTTATTACTTTCGGTCCGACATTATATTGTCAATTTCAATTTGAGGTTATTTTCAAAACAACTTTCTTACTTACTTATTACTTTACTGTATCAACAACTTCTCACCTTCTTTCCCTCCTTTCTATGCCACAATACAACAACAACACACAACACACAACACACAACACAATACAATAAAAATTCATCAAATTTGTTGATCAAATTTGATATAACACACTCGTTTTTGAACCTGATCTGATTATCAAAAGATTCAATTCTATTATCATCCTCTCTCTCTCTCTCTCTCTCTCTCTCTCTCTCTACACATACATCTTTCTTGACTTCCTCCCGGATTTTCTTCTTCTTCTTCCCAACTTCAAAGCACCGCGATCTATCAAAACCCTTCCTCGAAGCTGCTCAACCTCATACTTTTCATTTAAAAAATAAATAGAACGAGTCTCTTTGATTTATTATAATCATCAAAATGAAGCTCCTCTTGAGTTATCTCCTTTTCCTTGTGGCACTGGTTGCTGCTGTGGATTCTGGAGGAGACGCGTCAACTTCTGGTATACATCAATACCCAAATCTTCAATTCCGTACATTAATTGCTAACTTTTATCTTTACAATATAGTCATCGATACTATCCATAATGAGGTTCGAGCTATATCGGAAGGAGGTGTCATCTTACCAGGAACTTCTCTTGTCACTGTCAATAATGTCGTCGTCGCGACTGCATCAACTGACTCCTTGTCTAATGCCTATTTGGTTTCCTCTACCATCGGTTCCGCTTCGACAACCAGTGATGCTTTCCCACCTGTTAGCCCCGGTCATTCAAATGTTCATAGCAGTGCTTTTGGTTCTACAACTGTTCTTTTCTCTACTGTTATTGTGGATCCGACTCCATTCACTTCGGTTGATGCTACAAGCCCTTTGTCTGCTGTTCAGAGTTCAAAGTAGGTTACTTGACTTCTTAATTTAATTTCATGGAATTTTTCTAATTTGTTTTTGTAGAGCGGTGCTTGTTTCTTCTGTTGATTCTAGTGCGCCTACATCTTACCTGTATGTTATTATTTTGCAGTAATTTGATGATGAAAACTAATGTTCTTAGGATTCCTGTCACTTCCGATCTTACTCAATCATCAGCAGTCCAGTCTACTGCTGCACAATCCTCCTCATCAGCAGTCCAGACTACCGCTACACAATTTTCCGTTATTCAATCGTTAACAATCCAATATACCACTACGAAATCCACCTCATCAGCAGTTCAGTCTACCGCTACACAATCCTCCGTTGTCCAATCATCATCGGTCCAGTCTACTGCTGCACAATCCTCCTCCTCATCAGTCCAGTCTACCACTGCGCAATCCTCCATTGTTCAATCTTCTGCAATTCAATCATCAGCAGCTCCAACGTTACCAGTTCAATCATTGACAATTCAACCATCACCCCTTGAGTCCTCAGCAGATCAATCAACCTCAGAAAGCATTACAAGCCAAGTGTCAGTTGTTCCAAGCCTTCCAACAATTACCAGCAGTAATGCTCCATTCCCTAACACCTCTGCTTCTCTCGATCAATCTTTAAGTTCGTCTGCGGCCTTCCCAAGCAGCATAGTTGTTCCATTTACGTCAGCATCTAGTTCATCTAGTCCTGCTATCTCTGTCATTGTCGGAACACCTCAAAGTTACTCGACCAGCCTTCCTACAAATACTCCTACTTATACCAATGCATCCAGCTCTGCCATCTCTGCCATTGTCGGAACACCACAAGAAAGCTCAGGAAGGCTTCCTACAAATACTCCATTGTATAGCAACACCTCCAGTTCAGCTGTTTCCATCATTGTAGGAACACCTCAAAGCATTGTTTCCAGCAGTTCTCCAAGTACTCCTGCATCAGACTCTATGCTTACATCTGAAACTTCAACCACAAGTACAACTACCATAACTTCAACAACAACTCGTACTGGCACTGTTACCAAGACAATTACGCAGTCATCTCCTGATATTACTTCTCAAAGTATCATTGGTAAACTTCCTGTCACTGGTGAAAATGATGTTACTACGGAAACTTTTACCTCTGGTGGAAGGACATGGGTAACAACCGAGACTGGCCCACCAAGTACAATTACTGCTTCATTGATGTTGAATCCATCATTCTCGGCTTCAAATAATGGTGGTGTTATTAGTAGCAATGGTGCTGCACCATCCTCTGGAGCTTGCACTTGCCCATCTCAAATTACCATCACTGTTACCGCAACTCCTTTTCTTGTTACAGGTGGAACACTTACAGGTACTGGATCTATTGAATCTTCAGCATCAGCCGTTTCTCCTGAAGACTCCACTAGTTTCTTACCAGGTCTTACAACAACATACGCCGCTCCGCCACAAGAATCATCGACTACCCATAGCATTCCCGGTTTTATCGGTGTCACCATCCCAAGCGGCGGAATGTCTTACCCTCCAAAAGGTCCTCCTAGAGGCTCCACTTCATATCCAGCCCCCATGGAACCCTCTACCACTTTCACCGAGACATCTACCTCTTCCACCTATGGTACTGGATCCCTCCCCTCATCATCCACCTATGCTACCGGATCCCTCCCCTCCTCATCCAACATCTCCCTCATGCCAACCCCCAATTACCCCTTCAACTCCTCATCCAGCACTGGTAGTCTCTTAGGTGTAAGCATCGGAACAATCGTCACGCCATCTACACACCCATCAATTAGCCTTCCACCCACCACACCAACCACCAAACCCTCAAGTCCCATCTATCAAGGCAGCGCCGATGTCAACATCGTTGGCACCGAGTCCGTCGCCCTAGTCGTCGGCTTCATTGCCCTCGTTCTTCTTGTCTAAGGCGGTTTTAGTACCACCAAATAGATAATTAAAAGGATATACTAACGTGGTGATGGATGGATATAAGAATGGAGGAACATGTATCTACTTGCTCTTTCTAGCTATTTCTTCTCTGCATGACTTTAGGATTTTCTTTCGGATTTGATAGGAATTGATCGGTGGGTATCTAGATGTTAGAGGCTTTATTTCCTTTTCTTTAACGAATAAATGATTTGCTTTTACTTTACATTGAATTTATATGCATTTTTTATGTGATGATGATGATTTGCTTTCACTTCCCATCGCATTTGTGCACATTTTTCATGTAATGACAATTTCATTCACCAACTCCAAACTCCTCACCATCCCAATCTATCTCGATACACGACAAAAAGTACATCTGGAGATATTAGCCAAACATAAGTTTCATACTCCACAACAAGTACACAACAAGTACCTTTTCACACAAACAAAGCAAACATTTTGATATCTATCCTTTTATATACAAGCTATTGACCATAGCTCCTATAAAGATCGCTGAGATGGTATATGATTATATCTTTAAAATGACTGTGTGTCTAGAGGGTGGGATTAATCTCGTAGATTGTATATAGGGTGGGTTAGGAAGGGTTAGCCTTTCGCTAAGTTTTTGTTGACAAGGATAGAGGATAAATAGATAGATGTCGATGAAGTATAGTTTTCCCTTATAGACTTGTACCCATTGTTGCAACATTCTTTTTCCTCCCACAGAACATATAGAGCGAGATGGAATTAGATGTTAAATTATATTCATGATTCATTATATATTATTATCTAATCCAAATGATGCATCGCATATCTACATATCAAGCATCTATAGCATCTATTATATATATAATTTTTCAACATCCCCCCTATTTACCAATCTATTTCCCCCCATATACATGCGGCCTACCTCCCAAATATCCAAAACACAACAACGCAACCACAGCACACATTCCCGCCACCACGGCATTCATATTCCCATACCCAATACCATCCCTCAACGACCCCGCCATCACCGGACCCAACGTAAAACCCGCACTAAACACCATACTATTCAACGCATACAACTGCGCATATGGGCCATCTGCTCCAAAGAGATTCTCATTGGCCCGGTGATATTTCTCCGCTACATGCGACGCTTCCACGATACTGGGGGCGCCGATTAATGCTAAACCAAGTCCGCAGAGGGAGAGCAGGATACAGAAGACCACGAGATCGTGCGTGGTGTTTTCGGTAGGAAGACGGAGGAGCATCAGTGGGAGGATGAAAAATGTATAGCCGACGGTCCCGATGATTTTGGGTCCGTATCTATCAACTCCCATTCCAGCCAGGGGTCCAAAGATGAGAGATGTAAGGACGAGAGGCATAAAAAGGAGCCCGGTTTTGAGAGCGGGAAATCCAAAGAGTGATTGGGATTGTGTGGGAATGGTGGCGTCGAAGACGGCAAGTATGGTTGCTTGCATAAACGCTACCAGTTCGGCGATCAGAAGTCTAGGCGAGGAGAGAAGAAATAGGATTGGGAATTTTTGAACCCAACCTGGGAGTTCCTTTTGAATTCTCCATGATTCGAGATCTTCATCCTTGCCATTACCCAGTAAAGGTGTATTTTCCCCCGTCTCCTCATCTGCATTGCTCTCTGATCCAACACTTTCTCCTTCCACCACTCCCTCCCCCTCTCCCTCCACCTCCCCATAGTACCTCCTCGCCGTCTTCTTCTCAATCAAAACCCCCCTCATCAAAAAATCCAAGCCCAACAATCCCAAGCCCATACCAAAAACCGCATCACTCCCCACCTTATCATACACGACCCCGCCCAAGACGGGCGCCACCAGTTCCCCCACGCTAATAAAACTAAAGATACTCCCAATCGTGACCCCCAACCTCTCACTCCCCACCGTATCCATCACCAGCGCCAAGCCAATCGTCCAAACCACCGCCCCACTAACCCCCTGAAAGACCCTCGCTGCAATCAACACTCCAATCCGCTCCCCCACCATCAAAAGCACCGTACTCGCCAACAAGGCCAGCAATCCCATCAAAAACGGCAGCTGCCTCGACGCCCAGCGATCCGCAATATAGGCAGCGGGAAAGGAAAAAAGCACCGACGCCCCGGCATAACTGGCCAGGAGCAGCGAAGTATAATACTGAATTTCCGAGGCATCGACTCGGATGCGATCTGTGAGGATGAAGGGGAGGATGGGCACGATTAATCCGTACAGGAAGAGATCGGTAAACATGCCAATGGCGACGGTGGCGAGGATGAAGAGGGTATTGGAACGAGCTTCTAAGGCCCATGGATGATGGGGATAAGCTGTTTGTGGCGATGTCATGGTGTGATGGATGGGGCAATTTTGAGTAATGATATAGACCTATAGTAGTTATGATATTTTTGAATTACGGATATTGAAGGATAAGATATGATGATGATATAATATAATATGAAAGAAGAAAGAAAAGAAGAAAAATATTCGGAATTCGAATGGAACTCATTGTGCATGTCATCATGTGTACAGTAAGGTTACGGGACGATCCGAAGCCAACTTTATTTAGGTAGTGAGTGTTCATTTGTGCTGTGAATAATGGAATAGTATTATTATTACTACTACAATCGATCCAGCTTTATCTCAAGGATTTGTGAATAATTAATTATTATTTTGAAATAATCAAAATATATGAAACTAGGGTTAGGGTTATTTAAATCTCATAAAAATATTATTGGATTTGTTCATCATGATCATCAATGACAATGTTAGAGAGCTTGAAGGGTTAATCTTCAACAGTCTGAAAATCTAATAGAGAATGAATGAAAGAGTAGTAAGTATTACAATAGATAATCTCACAGAATATATTTTACATAACTCAAGTTTGGTATCTAACATCTTTCCATCCTTCTTTTTTCTCTTCCCTTTTTTCTCACTTCTTACTTCATTCACAGCTACCTACACCCACTAAACAAAAGAAACTCACACACACATACAACCGTTGTGTACATAAACTCATCCTCATCCTCATCCTCATCCTCATCCTCATCCTCATCCTCATCCTCATCCTCATCCCCTATTCTCCCCTTCCTCCTTCGCTTCATATTCTTTCGAAGGTATCCATCCATCCATCCATCCATCCATCCATCCATCCATCCATAACATCCACCCCCTTTTTTCAAACCCCAACCCCAAGAAATAAAAGGTCATTATATAAATACAAGTAAAGTAAGTCTCTGCTTAACTAACCAGAAGACTCCCAAATCAATTCCAACAATCCTATAGGAAATAAGTCCATAAATCCCTCCATTCCTCAATCCCTCGAACAACAAACAGATGAAATCCACAAATGAAATCCTACTGGATTATGTTTCTTTGGTGCCAACTTTCCCATTAATTAAATATAGCTAACCTTGACCCCCATTCCAATCGTCTTCTTAACTCTTCCCAACCCTTCATTCATCATCCTCCTAACCCTCTCTCTAACCTCCCTCCTTCCAAAAATCACCAACATCCCAATTACAAAAGCGACCATCCTTAAAATTACCATTGGATTCTTTAAATTAAGACTTCCCCCCATATTCCCCAGTACTAATTTCAAATTACGCATTATGATTCCTGCTTTCTCTATCATGGTTTTTTGTTTCGCTTCAACTGATTTCCGAGGATGTGGTTTGGTGGTTGAGGATTTTGACGTTTTGGATTGTCGAGAATTAGTGGGCGCTGAGGAGGATGTAACGGATCCGTTGGTCATAACGGGAGTTTCATCTTCGATTCCATAATCATTTTCTGAGGTTCCCCCTGCGCTTGCTTTGGCTTTCTTTTCCATTTCTTCTCGTCTTCTTTCTTCTTCTTCTCGCCGGCGTCGACTTTCTTCTATATCTTTCTTGAGTTTTTCTTCTCTATATTCCTTTTCCATTCTTTCTCTTCTCTCTCCTTCCTCGCTTTCCTCCTTGAGACTACGTAATGCCCCCAAAAAAGCCTCCCTTCTTTCATCATCCAGAACTTCACTAATGGTGATGAACTCCCGCGCGTAATCCCATTCATTGTTTCGAAGTAAGACGTGTAGGGTATACAGTTCCAAAATCTTCACACGAGCGTTTAAATCTCGTGGTGTATCTGTTCCGGGTTGGGAGCGACGTTTTGAACCTGGGAATGGATTCGAGGTGGTAGGTGTTGAGGATTGTGACATGGAAAGGGAGGGGGTACTTGATGTAGCTAGATAGGTTTCGAGACGAGTCTGATTAACCTTTTGTGTGCGAGCGTGGGCTAAGAGAAGAGTTGCTCTATTCTGATATTAGTTTCTTCCTTGATTGTGGAGAATCTGGGATTCGAAGATGTGCGGGGAAGCATACAAGTTTATAACAACATCTGAATCTACATCTCCTTCAATTCCATGATATCCATTCCTCACAACCTCTTCCCAAATTTCCCCATCTCTCACCTTGGCGACTAGAGCTCTGAATTGACTTGTTCCGAATGCTTGTTTTCCTTCGGCTGGATCTAATTCTAAAATCGCATTCAAGATTGTAAGGTATAAACTCCAAACTTTGATTCGAGTAGTACGGGAAGCTTTAGATATTGCGGCCAAGGATTTTGTAGAATCATCAGGATGATTATTTTCGGTATCGGAAGAAGAGGATGGTGTAATTACTGGTAGGATAGTTGAAAGGGATTCGGGTAAACGACGCGTTAGAAAGAGAGTTGAAGCTTGACGATACGTTTTCGAGATTTGAGATGTTTGACGAGTGGAGGAAATGGAATTGGAAAGGGATGAATGCGACGATGAAAGTATCTGTGATGAAGATAGTTGATCTGATTGATTGATTGTCGTTGAAGTTCCATGAGGAGCCGGCGCCGGAGCCATGATTGTTTTAAAGGGAGAAAGAGAGGGAGAGGGAGAGGGGGGAGAAGGAGAGGGAGAGAGTTGTAAGATTTGAAAGTAAAGACGGGAGTGAAGAGAGGAGAGGAGAGGGAATCGAAGAAGTGTTGGAGGGG
>NGKJ01000070.1:52270-75244 GCA_002162495.1 Myriosclerotinia curreyana | reverse complement strand
GGGAAGAGTAAGAGTAAGAGTTCTAGTTGGAATGAAGAAATGAAGAAGGTTTAATTAAGTTAAAGGATGTTAAAGATTATAAGAAAGAACATTTGAAAATAATAATAATAATAATAATAATAATAATAAGTTGCCTCGGTCCAAGGAAGAATGATGAGGAGCATGGGGGGGCGGTGTGTTGATTGATTTGATTGGTCATCTTTAGGAATTAATTATGAAAGGCTTAGGTAAGATGTAAAACATAAATTTTATGCATATTGTTCATTGATACAGTAACAACCTGCACCTGACCTGCAGTTTTGATTTTATTAGGTATTTATATATCTTCATTTATATCTTCATTTATATCTATATCTATCCATCTATATATACCTAATTATCTATCTATATATCCATCTTATATATATATATATATATATATATATATATTAAGAAATTATAACAATCAAAAGATCAATCATGAATATCAGACAATAGAAAACTAAAAATACACAAACAAGGTATAAAACATATAAAACATATAAAGATCAATCATCATCATCTTCTTCTTCTTCTTCTTCACTCATCTTGTCGCCTTCCTCTTTAGCTTATACCTTCCCTTCCTTTCCCTTCTCACATACCTACCTACCTACCTACCTACCTACCTACCTACCTACCTACCTACCTACCTACCTCTCTCCATTATCAACCTATCCTCTTCGCTACCTATTTAAGTTCACTTTGAATAGAGAATTTTCAACAAAAGAAGAGATGAACCAGATGAACCAGATTCATCAGATAGATTCACCTTATTCTCAACTCAACTTTTGGACTTCTCCGCTTTTGTGTGGTAAATGGTAAATCTTCCCCAAGTTCAAATATACTTCCTTCAAGAAGCAACCACAACGACAACGACAACGACAACAACAACAACCTCTTTCTCCCCACCAAGCAACTATCAATATGGAGGTTCACAGAGATAACTGGAAGCAACTCTTGCTTCCAATTTTGAAGGATATCGCGAATGCTACCTTTGTTTCTTTCGATCTAGAGATGAGTGGTATCACTACTCGACCAAAGCACTGCAACCAAGAGCGAACTCACGATATTGGAAAGCCAAGTCTTCAACAACAGTATGAAGAAGTTAAAGATGCCGCCGAGACTTTTCAAGTGCTTCAGCTTGGTATTACTTGTGTTGTGGAAGAACGTGATAAGGGTCAGTATAATTATTTCCATCGCTCCTTGGGGTTTTGGGATTTTGGCCATTAACTATGTATAGAATATTATCTTGCTAAGCCATACAATATCAACCTCAGTCCTCTTTTCATCTATGATAGGGTTTTTGATATTGATCGCAATTTCTGTTTCTCCAGTTCTGCAACTAATTTCCTTCAATCCAATGGTTTCGACATTGGTGCAGTCTTCACTATGGGTGTCCCTTATTTGTCGGAGCAGGAAGAAGTCGAAACTCGTGAACTTTATGATCAAAGAATTGAAAGAAATGCAGCAATCCCTACCATCGTTTTTGACCCGAGTGATGTTGGAACATTGAACTTCTATCGAAGAGCCAGAACGACTATCACTGAGTGGCTCGAGGCAAAGGAGGTAAGTGATCTTTATCATACTGTCACTACCTGCTGGAGTATCTTATATTCTTCAACCATTTTCCTATTCCCAAGTGAAAGATATGTCAATTCATTGTTTTAGTTGGATGTGAGTGCTGTGAAGCAGCAATATTGTGTCAGGTGCCATCCTCGACTTCTCAATACATACTGTGGTATGGGATTCTTTTTTGAACGATTTAGAATGCTAAGGGCTTGCTATTTTTAGTTACCTGCTAATACAATGTAGCCCAAGACAACTTTCGTCAATGTCGATAATCCCAAAGGTCCTCTGAATGGTTTCCAGAGAAGACTTGTTCATCAGCTTGTACGCGACGAGTTTCCTCGGTGTAGGTGCTTTGCTCGTTTGGATGGATCTTTTATGCAAATCGAAATGATTGATCATGAGAGAGAAGCAAAGGTATGTTATGTCATATCATTCGAATGGCCTGTTGCTTTAAATCTTGAATGGCGATACATATCAATACTCTTATCTCCTGCCTACAAGAAGCAACTTTTCTTCTCGTTACTCACAATGTATAGAAAAAAATCGATCAATTGAAGACATTCAACCAGCGAATTGCTATGCAATCTGGAGTAAGATTCATCTTCGAAGCACTTTGCGGTGGTGACTTAACAGGCATCGATCCAATGTGGTCGTACACGGCTGATGATAGCGCCCAAACAAACACGGCTGATGCTTCGCGAGCTGTTCTTGAAGCCGAACTTGCAGCAGTCACCAAGAAGCTTAAAGAGAAGAAGCATGTTATCGTCGGTCACAATTTGTTCACTGATCTGTGTTTCCTCTATAAGACCTTCATTGGCAATCTTCCAGCTGGTGTGGGAGATTTTCAATCTCAAATCCACTCACTTTTCCCTTTCGTCATCGATACCAAATATTTAGCAACTCACAACAGTGATGCTATGAATCCTCGTGTCAACCTCAGAGAGCTATTGGCCCCAGTCAGTATACTCTATTCTTTGATTTCTGAATCCCTGACATCCGAATCTGATTGAATGTTTCATTTTGCCTACTCCTTACAATTCTTGTTGCAGCTGAATCCCTTTTATCTTTCTCAAGCCCTTTTCTTGGTGGAATACTAACCCTCAACTTTCTAGTTTCAAAAAGTACATATGCCACTCATTCTTCTTCACGAAGAACATAATACTTACGGCGCTACTTCTGGAAAATCCCACGAAGCCGGTTTTGATAGTGTGAGTAACCTGTTTACGTACCTCCTCATGTTCCAGCATTGAGTGACTTCTCATGAAAATACTTCTCTGTGCTTCTGAATCATCGTTGCTAGTAAATGATTACTGACCTCCTAATGATCTAGTGGATGACAGCAGAACTTTTCGTCAAATTATCCGCCCAGCTTTATGCGGAACAGACCGATTTAGATCAACACGAGGATACTGTTCAAGTTAACTGCCAGGATATAGATTATGATTCCTCATCTGACTCCGATGACCAAGAAGGAGCCGGAGGTGCCTCCCTCGGCTCTCCACTTTCTAGTCCCCTCATCGCAACACCAACCTCTGACGCCCATCGTCCATCCTACTGGCACGCAATTCAACTCAACAAACCCGCTCTCCAAATTCAATCTAACAACCCCTTCTCAGCTCTTCATGTCGAACATGTAGGTCAGGGAAATCCTAGAGGTGTAGGTGATTTGACCAAAGAGGAAAAGAAGAGGAAGAAGGTGGCATTTCCGGATCAAGTGCCTAGACAGTGGATTCCTGGTACGGAAGACGGCTTTTGGGAGGTTTATAAAAACAAGTTGAGGGTTAATGCTGTGGAGGGAGGGGTTTGCGATTTAAATGGTGGTTCAAATGGTATTAGAGGTGAGAGGGTTAGGAAAGAGGGGAGAAGTAGGGGGGATTGGGTTTGAGGGGGGATTGTTGGTGGTGGGGAGGATGGAGTGCGAAAGTGTGATGGAGCATAGAGTGATGCATATCGAGGGTATTGCGATATCTTTCGATATGGTGGCATACGACGCGATGAACTTAATGACGGCAAATGAACCAGAACCATATTCTTAAAGTTTCTTTGATTGATAGGAAAGGTTAAAATGGATGAGATGCATAGATCTTACATCCTAGATACCTAATACCTTAGGATGCGTCACGCATCTTATGAACGAATAAGTGAATTTCATACATGAAAAAAGTATATGCCTTGTGTGTACATGATATGATGGTAGTAAAGCCAAATGAGAACTTATCTTCTTCATCACATATGTTTCGATAATTGAGGGCATAGCGATTTGAACTCCGGTATATAGACTTAGTTAATGTGTTCGATAGTCCGGATTTTAGTTCTATCAATTGAAGGGATTTGAATCTTAAATTATAGTATGTAAAGTATTTATTTATACATACCCTTCTGAACTTATCGGGGAGGGCGTCGGGAGCTGGCTGGTGTTTAGCGAGATGAGATACCCCTTTTGCAATACTGAATCTCTTTTCTCTTTTTTCCTTTCTCCTTTCTCCTTTCCGGTGGACTAATTCCATCATGCTTCAGTTTCCCTCATGGATATGATGAGATGATAATGGCATAAGCGGATGAAGGTACCGATGAAGAATGTGGAAGTGATGAAAGAAAGAATCATCGAATATTCACTCACGTGCAGAATTTCGAGCTCGTCTTCCGAAAACGGAATCTGGAGGCTTGATGTCGTTTTCGGTTGAGTTGGGTTTGTGACTGGTAGGTATGCATTATGTGTATATCGAGGTAGATTTAGAGAATATGCAGAACTAATCTATGCTATCCGCCAAACCATACCCACACTCCCACCCATTTGATATCCACCGGGGGAAATTTCACTTCATTCTTTCTCGAGGGTAGTAAGCCAACATGATATAAGTTCTCGATGATGTATACCATCTTATAATCGAAGAAGATAGATGTATCAATCAATAATGGCTTTTTTGAATTCAAGCTTTGGAGTCGGACAGGAAAATCATCATGCCAAAATACCACGCCATGGTGGTCTGTGCGGTATTCTTTGTGTCACTCTACGAGTCTGTAAGGGATATATACTCTTCCTCATCATGATTGGTCGACGACGAGGTCTTGACAAATTTCAAACCTCCTTCCCCACACTATCCCCAATTCATAAAAGCTCTCCAGATCCCCAAAAGATGATAAATACGAAAGATTATAGATAGAAGTAGGTACGGTGAACAGGAAATATATATTTGATCCAGTCATCTCATCCACGTGCGGTCAAGTGAATCTGTCTTGCTCTTTACACTTTCTTATCCACATCTTTACTTTCGTTCTTCAAATCGATACACACATCCATCATGGCGACAGCAACCATTACCCAAGTTAAACCTCAAACACCCATCAAAAGGGTTTCAACTTGTGTTCCAAATGCACTCGGAGACTCGGATCCAGAAGATATCAGACAAGATACAGTTCCACCCGTCAAAGCTGTAGAAGTATTACAGAAATGGAATCATCCTCGAAAAAATGCATATCGAGTCGGAGCTTCATTCTGGGGCTTCTTTCTCATGGGAATGAATGATGGTTCTTATGGAGTAAGTCTTCCCATCATCTTGATACTCGATATCTACATTATGCTAAACAAGCAAAGGCCTTGATACCATTTGTAAGTCACTTCATCTCTTGCAAATAGAAACTCTTTTAACACAGATCATCAAGCTCGAACAACACTACCACCTATCCTACACTGTGATCTCCCTAATCTTCCTCTCTCCCTTCGCCGGCTACACTTTCGCATCACTAATCAACGACTCAGTACACGTGCACTTTGGTCAACGAGGCGTGGCCATCATCGCCGGTCTCTGCCATCTCATTTCCTACATAGTGATCTCTCTCCATCCACCATACCCCGTTCTCGTCATCATGTTTATCTTCGTAGGAATGGGCAATGGACTTGTGGATGCGGCTTGGTGTGCGTGGATTGGAAATATGGTCAGTGCCAATCAGGTGCAGGGATTTTTGCAAGCTTGTTACTCATTGGGAGGAACGATTGCACCGTTGATTGCCGGGGCCATGCTTGCTAAATCGGGATTGGAGTGGTATTATTTTTATTATATTATGGTGAGACCTCCTCATTGTCTTCCACAAACCATACTCCCTCAAGACTCCTTACTGATTAAAAGACAGGCCGCAGTATCAGCTACTGAGCTTACAACTAGCACATGGGCATTCTGGGCTCAGACTGGTCGTGTATACGCATTAGAGAATCCTCGAGATGCAAACGCTAAGACAGGAAGACTTCGAGAAGCACTGAGTAACAAATTAACTTGGATATTTGCAGCCTTCATCTTCGGTTACATGGGAGCTGAAGGTGAATCCCCTGTTACACATGACATATGTCCAAAGTATTAACAACCATGACAGTATCACTAGGTGGTTGGATCGTAACCTTCATGACCCAAGTCCGCTCCGGGACCCCCTTCTCCTCCTCCCTAACCTCAACCGGTTTCTGGGCCGGCATGACAGTAGGCCGCATGGGTCTGGCCTTCCTCACCGCTTGGCTCGGCGAATTCACATCCGTACTCGTGTACCTTGGAATCTGCGTGGTCCTCGAACTTCTCTTCTGGCTCGTCCCCTCTTTCTACGTATCCGCCGTCACAATAGCATTCCTAGGCATGTTCCTCGGACCACTGTTCCCAACCGCCATTGTACTGCTCACGAAATTAATGCCCAAGGAATTACACGTTGGGAGTATTGGGTTCGCGACTGCGTTTGGAGGGAGTGGCGGCGCGGTATTTCCGTTTATGGTGGGGGCGCTTGCGCAGGTGAAAGGGGTGAAGGCATTGCAGCCGGTGGTATTGGCACTTTTGCTGGCGATTTCTGGGTTATGGATGTTGCTTCCGAGGCATGGAAAGAGAGATGAGGGGATAGATGGGGAGGGTACGTCAGCGCGAGAGGGAGTTCTTGTGTCAAACTGATTCAGGCATTCCGAATTTGGTCTCAGCTGGGCTCTTGAGCTCCACTCTATCCCAAGACTGAGTAATCAAATTTACCCAGTAGTAGTAGAAAAACTTCTACACCTAAGCAATCGGTTAGATCTTATCCATTCCTTCTTAAATTCCAAAGTATTTGGAATCAGTGTCTCCGAAATCTTTGACTAGTTGGCCGTATACATCTATACATTGGTTAATTCTCGGGTGCTCCGATGCATTCATATTTACACTACAGGCAGTACCTAGACCATGAATAGAAAGTAAATCCTTCACCAAAAATCAAGATCTTAATCTTAATCTCACTCTCACTACAGTATGAAAAACTCTTTCTGCTGTTGGAAATCTCGAGAAATCATATACAATGCTAATATAAATTTATCTGCCAATGACAGCCACAGATACTAGAGGAATATATCAGAAACTTCATGATATTCAAGGGAAATGTTTGAAGCAATCAGATAAGTGCTATCAATCAAGTGAGAATATGTATAGGAACGGAGGATAGAATTTAGGACGTGAAGTATCACACTGATAATCAAGAATCTACCTTAGAATCTTTTACTTCGTTACTCGTTACTCGTTACTCGCTACTCGTTACTCGCTACTCGCTACTCGCTACTCGCTACTCGCGATTGAAAGATTGAAAGTTTTGGGATTGAATACCGGTAGTCTGATTACCTTCTTTTCGGAGAAAGTAGATGGATATGTAAAGTATGTATATATACATATATCGACCTGGTATGAAAACATAATAAAATGAAGAATCCGAGGGAATGAGATAATTAGATGTAATATGGGGTGAAGTATTGTGTATATATATATACATACATACATACATACATACATACATATATACATACATACATACATACATACATACATACATACAACTAATAACAACCTCAAACTTCCCTACAACCTCAAACTCAAACGCAAACAAAAACTCAACCTCAAGAATAAGACCAAGGACCCCAACCCAACCCATCCCAACCCAGCAAACCCAGCCCCGCAAACATCACCATAGATAACATACCGGTAGTAAAAGCAAACTACAATCGTGACATGAATAGACGCGGAAAGACGCGGAAAGACGCGAGTAGAAGCGAGTAGACGAGAATGTAAAATTATGGTATTGTAATGATAGCAATGAACGATGGTAATAAAGCGACAGTAAACTACTATCTAATCTTCAGTACTTCAGCTTCATAGTCTTACAATGAATGAATCATTGATTTCAAACCCTCGAATCTAAAACTTGGATGTTATCATGAATCAATGCATCAATGAATGAATGAATGAATGAATGAATGAATAACTAACTAACTAACAAACTAACTAATTATCAACTGTAAAGATCGTGTAATTCATAATTCATCCCTTATAAGCGTAACCCTAACCTTGACCATAACCCATAACTGTATGCATGCGTGCGTGCGTGCGTGTGATTTCTAAAAAAAAAGCAAAAGCAAAAGCAAAAGCAAAAGCAAAAGCAAATCAAGACTCCAATGCGAATGCGAATGCGAATTCGTGCTTTTTGCTGCGCTGTGCTGTGCTGTGCTGTGCTGTGCTGTGCTGTGCTGTGCTGTGCTGTGATTCTTTTCCGTACCTTTTCATTCCTTTGCATCCCCCATTACATCTCCCTTACCATTAAATCTTTAATCTATCCAATCGTAAAGACGGTCCATTCATCATTCATCAAACGTTGAAGAAATCCTTCATCCTTCGAGCCTCATGGCCCATCCTCGATTCCATTGCAAATCATTCCAAATTATCCCATGCCATTCCATGTCACCCCATTCCATTCCATCCATACCAACCTCTCAATGCCAAACTAGGCAAAAGCACTCACTCACTCACTCACTCACTCACTCAAGTAATTCATACCCCTCCCACCCTAAGCAGGACAACTCACACTCCTCACCGTCTGAGGTGGCCCCAAATTCCACACCCCAGGAGCAATCTGCACAAACGCCGGTTTGACATCCACGGTATCAAATGTGCAAGCAGGGATATTGGCGTAGGTGGAGCGGACTTGGGAGATTGAGAGGACGTTGTCTGCGGGTGTTGTTAGTGTGTGTATCTTCTTTGTGTGTTTATGTGGAAAGAGGTATGAGGGGGAAGGAAAGGGGGAAGAGGAAGGGAAAGAGGGGGAAAGGAAGGGAAAAGAAAGAAAATGGAAAGGGAAAGATATCAGGGCACGTACTAGTCAAAACCGGCCCCCCACCAAGCGGCACACTAATAAAATATTTCGCATCCGCCGCCCCATCCAACTCAACACTAATTACCGTCCCCTGAGGATTATACCCGCCCTTCGTACACGCCACATCGACAATAGTCTGAGGCGGCCCAACCACCCACGTATTAAGCGGCCCCTCCACCAACGCCGGCGTGTAATCCACGGCGTGGATTTTACAATTCGCAGCGAGGTCGAAACCGGATGTGGAGATGGAGGAGATGGAGAGGATGTTGTTGGTTTGAGTGATGGATCCGTCGAGGGGGATCGAGAGGGTGTATTGGGCGCCGGCGGCGCCGTGGAAGGTGAGGGTTTCGGTTGCGAGGGGGGGAGAGAGGGGGAGTGCAAGTGTGAGGGTGAGGGAGGTGGCGAGAGTTAGGAGGGTTGGGAAGTGCATTTTGATGTTTTTGTTGGTGTAAATGGGTGTAGTATTTTTGGAGAAGATTTGTTGGAAGATGTTGGTTGATTGATTAGATGCTTTATGTTCTGTTGTGTTGTGTTGTGAAGAGAAGATGTATTGTGATGATGATATGACAGAGAGAGGGAACTTCCCATCTTTATATACCTCTCCATCATATGTATTTATGTAATACCACATAATCTCAAAACTATAGACAAAAGACCCCAGCAGACTAGCAGCAACGAAGTCTCACATCCCCATGCTCATCCCCAAGGTCCAAACCCATCCAGCCTATCCCCCATATTAAAAAAACAACCATAAAATCAGCCTACTTGCACCATGACATGGCGTGACGCAACGCAACGCAACGCAACCACCCGAACCAAAACCTCAGCAAAAACACATGAAACCTCAAGATAGAATAGAATATGAGCCTCGTATACCAAAGCCTCAACACCCAGCTTCCCCCGCTCCACGCACTTCAATCATCACCAACTCCCGTTTCCTTTTCAGCTACGATATCACTTGATATACACATACGAAGCTCTATTATTGATCAGGCTATATGATGCAGCTAGAATCCCGCTCGGAATCTTAGAATAGGTTAAGTTCTTAATCAGGCTTGGGAATCAGGCTTGGGATAAGCTTCTTTCTCCTCACCGAATATTACACACAGCGCATCTTGATCTACCACTGGGTATTTTCTCAAGTGATGAGGATACGTGAGGCTCGGTCTATCATGGCTGAGAATGAGTATGAGTATGAGATGTTCTAGTAAACAGTGAGACAGACAGACAGAGACCAAGAGTTGTACACGGTATGGTGATGTGATGTGTGTATTACACGAAGTGAGAAATAAAAGTTTTGATACCGAATTTCAAATTTGAAGTATTTGTACCACGCTGAATCACACATACTACTCTATATGCACCAATTCCCAATTGCCGGATTTACAGACGCTATATTAATGGTCTATATATTCATTCCATCATGAATAAGCTTACATCACCTCACCTACCTATCCCCTCACCTCACCTCACAAAAACAAACTCAGACCTTCTCAAATTCCGCATCCATCCCGTCTCCAAAATATCCCTACATGAAGTGTCTTTCGTATCCCAAAAATGATTGGTGCTTGGCGCAATCTGTTTGTGGAGGCTCACACTGAGACTTTGCGGAGCTGAAGGGTTGAAAGGAATCCGATCATGATATCTTCCAATTGTGAGACATTGGTAACACTAATTATTAATCCTTTCGGTGGGCTATTGAATATAGGTTTCAGCCCTATGGAAAATATCTGAGGCGATGCTGAGGAAAACGTGGAGAAGTCATGAGACATTTGAATGCGCCCATCGGGGTGGGTGTAAGGTGATAATCACGTGTGGATGAGATGATATCGATCCCGGGTAAGCTTGTGCTACTGTAGGTTGGTGAGAATATACGAGAAATCGCTGCCTTCAATACCGTGAACCCGAGTCAAATGATGGAAATGTACGTAACTGGCTGAATACCGCTATTCGTATATGTCGTCGTGGCCTTTGATGTGGCGGAGATAGTCAATAAAAAGAATTGAAGAGAAAAAAAAGGCGTTTGTAGTAGTGAAACCGAGACATGCAGCCTTAAGATTCTGTTCGTATACGGCGGGGAACCCTGCTATCTCAGGCCTATCAAAGAGAATGCAGAGCTTTAGTCTTGACCATCTGTTTTCTTGGTCCTACTTCTAAACCATCCTATGTTTCTTGTCTCATCAACACCAAGTGATAGCACCAGAGCATCTACTCTCTTAAATACTTGGTTGTGAGAATTCGAGATGTTGTTAAAGATTTTGCCTTGAAATGGGAAGGGCGAAGTGATGTTGGAGGTCTGGAATTTAAGATTGGAAGCTTGAAATTAGTTCTTCTGGGAGACCAAGACAATGTTGGAGATGCCGAACTTGGGGCTTAGAAGATTGACGTGAATAGTATTCGTGAGTTGAATCGATTTCCTTATAATCCTCCCTCCCAGCCAGTGACCCAATCGTAAAAGCCTTCTGGGCCTCTCTGATTTGCAAATTCGGTCTTTATTAATAATTATGCTGCTCTTTCTTGAAATTAATATTGAATGGATTAGCCTCCATCCTTTCTTATCTTATAATCTCCTCCCAACCAACAACCCTTCTCCGAAAGCATTCTGAATCTCTCTCATCTGCAACGTCTCCTTTGACATAAACGGAGTATCAACCACAAGTGCCTCTCCCTTTTTTTTGCCCGGGTTCCTATATCTAGGTTTTGGTTCAATCGGACCCACCATTGCTTCTCTATCAAGCCATATTCCACCATTTTTATAAAATTGGACAACCGCCAGACCTTCTTCCCCGCGGAAAGTAGGAGGAACATATCGCCCCCACTCAAAACTATCTGCGACCAAAAGACCACACGGATGGTACACTAATCGGAAATGCTTCAACGTTTCCACTGTCGGAGGTTCATAGTAAAAGAATTTTCTCCAAGGTATAGGACGATGAGGAATGAGTTTCTGTTCTGTTATCGTTTTTAACAAACTGATGTATTCCTTAATGCGTTCTGCTTCATAGCCACCAAATCCACGACTTGCACCCGAATTATTCCCTGAATAATATCTTGTGAGCAGCATGAAATTCCACAATTCACACAGCTCCCAAGAGGTATTTGCTAGATATTCCATTGCTTGTCGTAAAGTCTGCAGACAATCTGGACTCAAAGTATCGGAATGGTGCCAAGAATTGATAGAAAAGCGATAGGCATCATCTTGGATATCTTTCATATAATCCCACATTGCACGACCTCTATCATCAGTAAGCCAACCCTCGAGATGGCGACGGGCCATAGCATCTCTAAACGCTGTCGATCCTGGCTTAAAAATGCTGGATCCCGAATTAGGCGTCAGACCTCTTTGAATCCAAGTATTGGTTTCTGTATTCCAGGCAAATTCGCGATGAATTCCTGTAGCAATACGGATTTGTTCTGCCTCGATCTCTGTTCTTATGGTTAGCAAAGGGGTACTTTATCGCAGCTCTATATCTCTTTACGTGAATCAGTCATGACAGACCTTCTTGAGTTTTTTGCTTCGGCCTTGGACCCTTGGGCCTGCGAGCTGCAGGCGCGTAAAACGAACTATCTCCTTCAAACCAGGCCGGCAATCTCTGAGAATTTAGATTACCATTACTTTCTTGAAGCCCCAGAGGAATTTGGTCGGCCGATGGAGACGCACTTTGTCCATTCTCTAGATTGAGCTGAATTATTGAAAAACCGCCTTCTGTACTAGACTCCGATTGCCTCTGTTCATCTTCCGAAAGATTTCTTGGTTTCTTTTTCTCCAAATGTCTCGCAATAATCAACTCGGATTCAGCAAATATTCTCGCAAACTCGTCCTTGGCCACAGTTTCCGAGGCGGCTTTTGCAGCTGCTCTGATAAGAGCAATTGCTTTATACTTTTTTTCTAATTCTTCCTCTTCCATTTCTGAACGTGATCTCTTAGAAGCCATTTGTAGTTTGTGTAGTAGAGGGGAATGGGGTGCATCAGGTTGAAGAAGAATACGGGATTTAACCTTTTACACTTGTCTGTGACCGGTGATCGGTGATCGGTGATGGGGTTGACCGGTGAGGTGACCCGTATACGGGCCTAGTTAGCGATAACGATAAGAATACTTCGTACTTCGTACTTCGTACTTCGTACTTCGTACTTCGTACTTTGTAGTAGATTATATTGTTAACAAAAGAATTATAGAATAATAATTAGTAATAATAATAAAAAAGAAATCATTTTTTCCCTTATTTCTTTTCTTCCTATTAATACTTTTGATATAATATATACTTTATATTGATTTTTTAAAAATGAAAAAAGAAATGTTATTTATAAAGAGATATAGGTATAGTACATAGTATATAGTACATTTTTGGCGGTGAAAAGTTCTAAGGTCTAAGGTTTGTTTGTTCTGCCTTAATCCTATCTATCATTCCTACCTATTAGGGATATATAAAAGACCCCCCAACATAACCTACCTAGGTAATCTTTTATTTTAAACTAGGTAATCATACTTTATTATCTTTATTATTAAATATATATTGTATCTATATGCTTTCCATGGAATATGGATATGGATATGAATATGAATATGAATATGAATATGAATATGAATATGAATATGAATATGAATATGAATATAAATATAAATATGAATATGAATATGAATAGGATAGTTCGAGATTATGAATCAAGTATAACTTTTCACAATACTTTTTATAATTTATTACCTTTTAATTTAATTTTAATTTTATGAGAATTTCTCAGTCAACTAATACGCTATCCCACCCAAGCTGAGGTCTTGTCTATCAAGAGTTTCTTTCCCCTAAATAGATGATGGTGATGGTGATGATGGGGAAACCTTGGCCAAGTCTCCCATCATCTATTCTAATCATGTAAATCCGCTGTCGGGTCGACAGGTCTCTCCTTACCTCCCCACACGCTTTCTAACAAAATGGATATTGCAATCCAAGTTATTATCCTCCCTACATGTTTCGACGTTATAGTCCAAGTTATTATCATCACACCCGTTGCAGTAATATGAACATTGTAGTCCAAATTGCCCTATCCCCTCAGCTTCTCCTTAGACCATACGTTCGTTACATCGCCTAGAAAACCTTCCTTCCTTTCCCAGCACTCATGATTCATTCATCCATCGTAGAAAAAACAATCAATCGCTACATTGTCTGCCCAAACCCCAAAGTTTGTGTCACAGCCAAGAAATAAATGAAAGAAACACCACCCAAGTTTCACTCCCATAAATCTTTTATGAACATGAATGGCATATGGTTGTGTACATAAACATGAGATCGGTTCCCGCCCGAAAATGATTTCGTCTCCAGGGCAAAATCTTCGAGTTTTCACCGAATTTGATGATGGCCGTAAAGGTTTAAAAAGGGGTTGATCGTTCGTAAAGTAGAGAAAGTGTAAAAAAGAAAAATTCCGTTGTACCGACGCCGTAAGACTTTTAAAAACAATGAAAACAAGTGTGTCCCTCATCCAGATTAGACATGGAGTAGAAGGAACCAAAATTGATCCCACTCCTATCCGGCGGAATCATGGAGACGTAGCTGGATCCCAGAAAAAGGGAGACGTAGCTAGATCCAGCGGCTAAGTCGATAGGCTGTTTTCGATATATGAAATTATCTCTGCTACTATCATTAGTAGTGTATCATTTTACCAGAAAAGAAATTTGACTTACTCTTCCACGTCGACTGTTAACCTGTTCTTGTTGCATATATGCTGTGTTTTGCATGCCATTAGCAGGCATACCACTGTAACCATATCCTCCCATGCCCATTCCCATGTTACTGAAACCCGGAGGTCCAAATGAACTTTGTCCTAGCATTGGGCTAGGGCTCATTTGTTGAGATGGTGGTTGAATTGGGCTAGCATTTTGCATTCCCCGATATTGATCTGCCAATTGTGGGCTACCGAAAGATCCAAATCCTGATTGCATTTGAGGATAAAAGTTGTTCAATGGAGGAGTAGCTCGTGCCATGTTTTGATATTGCAACTGCTGCATATTCATTGGTTGCATCATGGGTGCAGATTGTGGAAACATTGAACTTGGCATTGCGAATTGTGTGTATGGCGTGACATTAGAATCCATGCTATCAGTTCGTTGCATACCCATGCCCATATCATATGCATTTTGTTGCATTTGTGGATTTTGTTGCATCTGAGGATAATACTGATTGGCACCATACTGTGATTGAGGCATGTGTTGTCCATTAGCTTGACTTTGCTGTGATCCAGGTCGAGGACGATCAGTCAATTGCTGTTGACTATTCTCTCTGCTTGGTCCGGTACTACCGTTACGAGTTGACAACCCAACCTCATCCATCAAGCGTTTATAACCCTGTGCTGGTTGAGCCTTGAGACGAAGGAGAACATTTCGTACGTTCTCAACCACGTTGCTTCGAATAGACTCGTCAAAGAATGGCGTAGTAAGGACTTTGAAGATCAAGGTAGCACCACAAGCTTGATCGGATAAAATAGCCTCAAGAGTTTCGTCATTTTGTGAAAAGAACAATGCCTGAAAGATTTGGTCGCGAGCATCAGACTCCAACTTTTGATTGATAACTTTGAGTACGGTGAGGTATGCTACCTTGTGCTTGCAAAGGTGGACCAAGTTCGGTACAAGTTGAGGTGCAAGAACTGATCGACGTTGAGGGAATGTGCAAGTATCCAAAAACCAAGTCAAAAGTAAAGCACCGTTAGCATTGGTAGCCAATTGAACGCTGTGCAAAGCAATGGCGGCTGCCAACATTCGTTGTTGATCCTTAGTAGAATGGTGACTTTCAAGACAAGCTCTCATAGCCCTGGCACCATATCGTCCTTCCGAAATAGGCTTCATTTTGCTAAGCATAGCCTCAAATATAAAATCGTTATAAGGGGAACCAAACTTCAAGCAGCACTGCAAAACATAGTTGCCGTATTGATCAAGGAATAACGGCACGGTGTATGGGGCCAGATTCTGAACTATCATAGTCATCTGTTTGGGGGTTTTGCATACGTCGATGATCTTCTGTGCAGCCCAAGTACCATTCTTGTGTACACCAATCTCTGCCATATGAGGAACAATTCGCTCAAGCATAAGGTCCCTAGTATCATCAGAGCAATGTTCGAATAATTTCTGGATAACAGTGTTTCCGAGGTAGTCGGACGACAACTCAGCAACTTCCTCGAGCATTTCCATAGCAATAGATTCAATCTCAGCTGGTGACCAACTCTGGTTGTCAATGCGTTTTCTGATATCTCTGAGCTTAGGAGCATCGTGGGTTCTATTGGGACTTGGTTCTGGAATTGCTGGAATCTCGGACTGCCATTTGTCATATGAGATGGATGATTGCAAGCTTTGGCCAATTTTAGCCTTGTCGTCCGCGGTCGCTCCGAACTCTGAAACAATACTCAGAATATCATTCTTGATATCTCTAAGCCTTGGCGAGGGAGGTTCAGTGGTTCCAGGTCTTGAGACGACTCCAAGGGCACCATTGGCGTCGGCAGCATTCACACCCAAGTCCAAACCTTTGGAGAATGGATCAGGGCTTGGTGAAGGGAATGCTCCGTCGGGGCCTGGGGTAGTTGCTGGAGATACAGGTTTGGCGAAGTTGATTCTGACTGGTCCCGCACCAGGGAATATTTCCTTTCCATGCATCATTGCCTTTGCTGAGATGGCACTTTCAACGCGTTCAAAGTTAACAAAACCGCAATTCTTATGCGTAAGAACCCTTGCAGACTGAACTGTACCATGGGGTTTGAAAATTTCCGTAAGAGTAGAGGTTGTGGTTGAGGATGGAATACTTCCGAGCCAAAGAGCACTAGTGGGTCCCTCCAAGTTATCGTTGGGAGCAAGGTGCTCAATTCCACTGTTCGAAAGTCCTAAGCTCATGGCGGCCACAGCTTCTGGAAGACCTGCAAATTCGTCCGCCTCTCTCAACTCCGACGCAGTAATTGTATTACCAAGACGAGACGCTGAAGGATAATAGTCACGAAGTAATCGTGATGAATTTGGTGAATCGAGAACGCCGGCGGTTCTGGCTCTTGGTCTGCTTGCGGATGCTTGGTTGGCATATTGTTGAACTGCAAGATTGTGCTGTATGATGGCAGCATTAGTTACAGCCATTTGCCTATGCAATTCGGCTTGCTGGTCCGCGTATGGTGACATGCTACCCGAACCGTACTCATCAGCCTCCTCATCTTCGGCATACTTCTCCTTTGCGTTGACAGAGTAAGAGCGGAATCGATTTGATTGCGTGTTTCTATCAGCGAGGCTGGCCAGTAATGGATTCGGTAAGGCTAATTGCGCTCGAGGAGGTTGTGGAGTTTCAGCGAGGCCCAGGTAATCAAGGGTTCTGATTTCGTTCTCGTTGTTTCCTTCCCTTGAGAAAGCGGGTGAGCTAGGGCTGTTAGAAGACTGACTAGCAATACTCTGCAAAGTCGAGGTTCGATTGCGGCCCGCGGGACCGCCCCAACCAGAAGTGAAGAACGAATTACCAAAGGGCGAACTGCCATATTGAGGGTTTTGAGGTGTCGAACCAGAACGTAATCGGCTTAATAGTCCAGTGCTAGTGGAGGGGTCACTCATGTCTCCGATGTTCGGCGATGGAGATTTAAATGGACTTTGTGACGGTGTGGGCCTCGATGTCTTCGCTAAACCAGCTAGACTTGGAACTGTATTCAGAGCTCCTCCAGTCGAGAATCGAGATGGAAGTGTGCCAGCACGAGCACGTCGTGCTGGCGTTGGTTCTGCCGTTGGCAACTGACTGAAATCTGGAAAGCTATCCGTGGGAGACTCTAATATAATTTCTCGAAGTGGGGTAGAATTACCACTTGCGGTCGGAGGTCCCCATGGACTGCTGCTATAGCCTTCTTGTGCTTGAATTTCTCGAGCTCTGTGGATGATAATGTCAGTAAATTACGTCATATTAAGAGATGGTTTCAATAGAGTTTACCTTTTTTGAAAAATTCTAGTACCATTGTTAACAACTGAACCGGTGCCGATCTGATTCTCATGCGATGGAGAACCAGCTCCCGACCGCGTATTATTGGTCATTTTTCCTGCGGAGGTCAAGGACGAAAGACCAAATGGTGATCTCAAAGGAACGCCTCCTGTTGTAGCTTCTGTTGGGGATGTATTGGCAGTTGAAGAACCCGAGCGAGCTTGGGAAAACCCAACTGCTGGCGGGGGTAGATGGCCCAGATTGAGGTGTTCAGATCTCTTATTTGACATTATAGATTATCCCGTCTGTGACGATCTCTCGATTATGAGACGAGAGATTGCAGAGGCGGTATGATTCCGAGTGTTATTCTCCTTCCTATTGATCTGTACTGATAGGAAGGTCGACGCTAGTTTTGTACCAAAAAATTAAGATGACAGGATTTTCTTTTTTCGAATTCGGCCGGACTTGGTATATTTTCGAAGTCGTGAATAGTAAGAATGCCTAGATGATTTTGATAGTTCGTAAGGACTGTGTTGGCAGGAAGGGTATGGAGAGTCGTTGGGTAGAACAGATGATGTATTAAAATGGCGAACTCTTCACAAAGAGTTTTGAGTCAAATCAATGACTTGTGTGTGTGTGCGAGAGTTGAAAACTTTTTGAAATTGAATTCGTTCGATTGAATTAAATGAAGGGATTGATGATCCGATATGAGTTCGGGTCGTCCTGAGTGAAGCATAAAAATGTGCTTGAATTAATAAAGCATTGATTGATGACTTGATGGATAAACGGGACTGGACTTGACTTGACTTGAACTGAGCTGAAGAGGTAAAAAGGGTTTTTCATGAAAGGATGACTCTATTATTGAAAAAAAATTGATTTGATTCAAGAGATCCGTTTCAGTAATATACAAACCTTTTTTCATTAATACCAAAGAAGAGATGATTAACATGCGATATGGAAAAATAACTCAGGCACAAAACGAGGGAGAAATGTGATGGATGGGATGTGTTTAAAGTGGAAAGTTTTAATGGATGGATGGATGAAGAGAAGAGAAGAGAGAAGAGAGAAGAGAGAAAAGAGAAGAAGGAAAAGAGAAAAGAGAAAAATAGATAGATAGATATTATTGTTTTAATTATTTTTATTATTTTTATTACTCTATCAATGACATTATTATTATTATTATTATTATTATTATTATTATTATTATTATTATTATTATTATTATTATTATTATTATTATTATTATTATTATTATTATTATTATTATTATTGAATTTTATTATTTTGGGATGGACCGCGTGTCTTTATTCATTCATTCGCTTATGATATTTTAGTGCGATGTACTGAAACTTGCTTGATTGAGGGAGAAGGGGAAGAAGGGGATGAAGGGAGAAGGGAAAGAAGAGGGGAAGGGGGAGCTTGGATGGATGAGTGCGAAGATGATGCGATGATGGATGATGATGCGATGGATGCCCCTTGATTAGATTCGTAGTAGTTTGAGTAAGTGAATTATATGTATTTATATATATTAAACTAAAGCATTTGATTCGATGAATTATAGAATAATAGAATAATATAGAATTATTTAATAATTATATATTATAGGTATTTACTTTAAATATAATTTTTATCTTTAGTGTATTACGTACTTAAACTTTAAGCGGACACTAAAGAGGGAAGGGTTCAAGGGTTTAAAGGGGTTCGTTCCTGTTTGGTTCGTATATCCCCTGAATAATTTTTAGGTATATTCAATTCTTCTTTGTACGGAGTATATAAGTATAACATACATACCGTACCTATATACTTTTTATAATCTACTTAATGCATATCAAATTACATATACTGTACATACCTACATAGTATATAAATAAATTTCCGAATATCAAAAACAACTCAACTCGACAGTATACAGTACTGTCCGTCCGCAACCACACCAAACCCAACATCTGACTACGAAAACCACCCATTAGCTATCCGCCTGTTTGTAAAGATCTTAACATAGCCTTCTCTCTCTTCAGTGATTATTAGGTCTATTAATACAGTAAGACTTCCTCATGCAAACTTATGTATCCAATTAGCTTTTAGAAATTGAGGGCTTGTATCAGGATTTTTAAGGTACAGAATTATAGGTAGGTAGTTCTCATCACATATCAATCCATCCTGCATTCATATTCACATTCATATTCACATTCATATTCACATTCATATTCACATTCATATTCACATTCACACTAACATTGACTTCCATCCAATATCTTTTTAAAAGCCTACCTGAAAAAGTATTGTTTGATATCATAATCTACTTCGTACTTTATAAGATAGGTAATGCATTGATCTTTTAGCTTGTTTTAACTTTTATACTACTGTATGATCATACATTGTATGATCATACAGACTACAGTATATATATATATATATATATATATATGTACGCGCACACATCAAAGTTAAATAAAGAACTTAATTCTAGTTTTAGTTTAGTTCCTCAGATCTTTTCATCGGTTTTCATACATACTTCGATCATTATTATTATTATTACCTACCTACCTACCTACCTACCTACTCGTCCTCGGTAGATTATGCTGTACTCTCTTTCTTTTTACCCCTTTAAAATCTTGACAACTTAAGTCTGTCAAATTGTCATCTTTGATTGGTTATTTCCATAATCGTGGCTGGTAAATTTTCGTCTTTAGATGATATGTATTTCCCTCCCCTCATCTTGTCTCCGATTTGATCTTTTCATACCTAATGATTGATTCATTTTGAAACCTTAGCTTACTTACCAGGTATGATAGATAATAATAACAATAATAATGCATACCGTTATTCGCATGTAGGTATCCAACCGGCGTCTGTCTATCTGTCTATCTGTCTATCTGTCTTTAGAATTGAATAGCTTCACAGCACAAGCCCTTGTCGCTCGCCTTGAGAATATATATCACTGGTACTACTACTAGTAGACTCAAACAAACCATCAAACCATTATACATTATACATTATTGCGAGTTTGACGCTTGTATTTAGTTGTTAATAACTGGTATGATATAAAATGCATGTAAGAGGATAATCGTTGAAGTAAGCGTTACGGAATGTTATGCATCTTTTAGAAATCTTTGCATGATCTTCAGATAATAATATACCGGTAATATATTTCAGTTTCTATTAATAAATAAAAAGTCTTAAGGAAAAGTGTCCTTAAAAGATCATTGGTATACGGAGTACCGGTAGATTAGTAATTAAGGTTTCAAACTACACTCAAGTCGTACCAGAAAACTTTTGAAGAAAATGGATCATGTGACGTCAAGAATCCTTTCGCGCGGAGGCGGCCTAGCTATCTGATTAATCTGATTACCTAAATAAGTCCATCGGGAACTTACGGCTTTAAGTTATTCCACTTGGTCCCTTGTTATTATTGTCGATTTGATGATGATATTTCTCCGAACTTCTTCAACAACAACGATAATGTCACAAAAACCGCGTTACATTCTCAAACCTCGGTAGTGAGAAAAAGCGGTGACGATAACATTCTCTGCCAACTTGGCGACGGCGCGTCGCATTCAATCCAATCCAATTCACAAAAATGACTGACGATATTGATGAGGATACCCCAATGCGAACTGATGAGAATTCATCCGATGATGACGACAATGCTAGTGACAGTGAACAGAATGGCCGGGATGGAGAAGGAGAAGTTGAGTGGATGGTCATATCGCGACAAAAGCGTTCAACTGCTGGAAACCGATTGAATGCTTTATTACAACAAGAGGAGCCAGATGATGAACTAGAACTTCTATTTGCTGAAGATGAAAATGAAGAAGATCATGGATTTGTGGATATGGAGGCGGACTCTGATGTGCAGATGGATTCTTCGGATGATGATGATGATCAAGGACCTGCTGCCGGCGCAGACGATCTCGAGGGAGAGAAAGAGTTACAGCGGAAGGAAAAGGCAGAACGATTGGCTAAGAAACGAAAGATGAATGATGGCATGCCAAAGATATTCAAAAAGAGAGTCAAGATCGATCCTACAATTCCTTCAAACCCTGCTCCAAGACCAAAGAAAAAGTCCGAACGCGCTTCATGGATACCAACTCCAGAAGATGCACCGACTCGAGCATCGGCTCGTGGTACTACGAAGAAAAGTAAAGAACAATTGCATGCGCAGATGATAGATAGGGAGAAGAAGAGATTGAAGCAATTGGCAAATATGGAAAAAGCGGCTGCAGCAAAAGAAGCCGCAAGGAAACCAGCCATGACACAAGAAGATAGATTGGCAGAAGCTGCAAGGGTTGAGAAGAGCAATTCCAAGAGTTTAAGTAGATGGGAAGAGGCAGAACAACAAAGAGAAGAAGAACAGAGGTTAAAATTGGCGGCGTTGCATAATCGAAAATTAGATGGGCCAGTTATTACCACGTGGAGTGGACGTGCGGTATGGGTTGGAGGAAAGTTAATTGCCATTGGATCAAAGAAGTTAAAGCCGGATGAACCCAAGGAGAAGTCAAAGAAAAGAAAGGCAGGAGAAATGGAGGATGAGAATGAAACTGGATCTACAGAATCTCCTGCTCCAAAGGGTGTTTTCACTTCAGGGTCGGTTATGACCGATGCGCCAAATGGTAGTAACACAGACTCGACTCCCGGAACTGCCTCGGGAATCACCAATGGCAATGCGAATAAAGATGGAACATCATTAAAGCAAGAATCAACATCAGCAATTTCTAGCGGCACTGTGCATCCTCCTAATCCAGATTCACAATCTAATAGCGTTCTCAAACCACCACAACCAACGATTCCACCTCCTACCAGCATACTTCAACCACCTAACCAAACATCCGGAGCTGTTCCAAATATAAGTGGACTTCAACCACCACATCAAACCACCGGTGCCGTCCCTCACATCAATGGTCCTCTCCAACTCCCTCAATCCCATAATCACGCCGTTCCATTCATACCCCTCCAAGCACCCAACGCCGTCCCTCCTTTCTTCCTTCAACCCCCATCCCTCGATGGTTCTAAACCTCTCCCCGGTTTCCAACCCCCAAATACTAATTATCCTCGTTTAATGCCCTCCCAAACAACACCATTTTCATTCAGCCCTTCTCAACATTACTCTCCTTACTCTCCTGCTCCACCTCTACCACCTCCTCCGCAACCACCTGTTACCGAATACGCATTGAGGAATTGTCTCATCTTGACGAATTTTAACGAAGATGAAATTAAAAATAAAGATGTACAGACGAGGATTCTTTTTAATCAAACCTTCCCTAAAGCTCCTCGTAAGTCTTCTTCTACCCTCGTCTCCCCTTTCTATCCTTCTCCTTCCCTCTCTCCTCT
>NGKJ01000070.1:15089-29394 GCA_002162495.1 Myriosclerotinia curreyana | reverse complement strand
TTTTTTTTTTTGATGGTTTGGAAGAGGGTTTTGATGAGAAAATAGCTCCGGCTATTGAATCGAACGGATATCCCGATTCTGGTTGAGTTTTCCGCTCGTATTACATAAGATGAATCCATAGGTCCAAACAACCTCTTCACATCGATAGAGTTAACTGAACCCAGAAATCTTGATTTACCGTGGTTGATAGCAGCGAGGCGAAGTACAACTATCTCATATATGGCTGAATACTCCTTCTCTTCACCATTATCTCTTTTGCTAGACCCTTACTATTTATCCCCTTCATTTCATGCATTGCCCTCAGACAATCCAATAGCCTACAGAGTATTTCATCTGCCCAGTCTCCAGAGTGCACATACATCCAATATATATTCCAAAAGCCATATCCGCAAATATAAAGTAGGCCGGATGGTGTAGTTTGTTATCACGTGTCCTTAACAATTGCCCCAGTCTGGTCAATATATCTTATCTTTTACTTTCTTGACGAAAAATGTGTATGTTTTATGGTGCTGGTTATGCTGGATTTGCATCTTTTGGTACGGGTTTGAAGGATGGGGGGAACTCATGTTTTATTATGCAGGGATGAAAGTGGTGAAGATCAAATTAGATATCCGCGGTGTCTTTTGAAAATCGAGACGTCGTTTTGAGGGTGGGTGAGAAACTTTAGGAGAGATGGTTTGGCTATCCATGCTTGCATGTCTTGTTTTGCATCTAAATATATATCAAAATCTAAGTCCTGCTTATATAGAAAGTCACATGATAGGGGCTGTAACTCAGTGGTAGAGTGCCTCGTTTGCAAGTTCAAGATGTTGAAAGATGTTCTTGATAATGATCGATGAAGTCCTGGGTTCGAAACCCAGCCGCTCCAGTTCTTTTGTTTGTTCTTTTGTTCTAGGTGTTGGGAGTGGGAGGGGGTAGGTTGTGTTGATGACGGGGGAGAGGATGGGAGAGAGGTTAGATGAGGCGTTTTTTGGATTGGTTTTTGGGAGAATGGTTGGGGATAGGAATGGAAGGGTGGAATGGACGAATAGTTTTGTGGCCAATGATACAGATACAGGAAGTAAAAGAGATGGATGGTGTTGGTAGATGGGATGCGGGGCGAAAGGGAGAGAAGTTTTGGGACAACCAGTCATAGTGTATATACACCGTCAAATACTCGATAGAATACTCCATAGCAAACGATGAAGAGTTTATATTATTATTATCCTATCCAGTTTACAGCCTATTGTAAAACTTATCCTCTTTTCTTATATCATTCACAAAACCTAGCTAGCCCTCTAACTTACTTCCCCAATTTTGTCTCTGTCGAATTTCTCTGCCTTTAACAATGGACGTTGATTGTTAAAGATATTGTTAATGATAAATAGATATAAAATATTGATATATACATATATATATGAATATATACATGAATATATATATATATATATATATATATTTCTTTTAGTTTTTCCTCTTTCCTTGGTTTCCTTTTTTGGATACTAGGTAGATACCAGTATATTTTCTTGGATATCCTCCATGTGGGGTTTTCCTATCCTTTCCTTTTTCCTTTCTTCTTTTTCACTTCTCCACTCCACTCCACTCCACTCCACTCAAGCACCAAGGTTCCACCCGGGAAAATCCCCTCTTAGTATAGTCGATTTACTCAGTGTGGTATCTAGGTATTGGTTTTGTTAGGTATGCTTGGCAAAGTTACTGTAATAATGTCCGGGAGCATGCTGGGTATGGTGAACTAGTAAAAGAACGTGACAAGAGGAAGATTTCTTAGGTGGGAAGTACCTAGTTGGTAGTTTAGTCAAAGCACACCTAGAAAACTCAACTACACTTAGAACACCACAAGGATCCTCAATCTCCCCGATGCTGTATATGCTGTATCTCGAAGCTCCTGTCTCAAGACACGACCCCTACGCTTCAGGTTGCTGACGGCCTATGCCTCTACAACGCATCCAAATCCCTTCAATACAAAATCCGCTCACTCTCCACTGAGGTGAAAACGCTATGCAATAGGAAACCCAAAACGAACTTGCCTTCGCCCTAAAGAAGCTAGAAAGGTACTGTCGGGACGAATCATATAGCCGTACTAGGTCAGGTTAACGGGCCGTACTAAGCCCTAGCCTCTCGGCAAAGGACCTTATATAGGTTCTCTTCATTCTGTAGTTAGCTCTCTTGACGCAATCAATAAGACGTGAAAACCATAGTACTATTTGTTGAACTTCACCTGACCCGGTGAATCCAACAGATACACCTCACAAGAAGAAAAGATACCATGCGCCAAACTGCGTCATCGATGACAACCTCACCATAACATCAATCGCCACTGCCAAAAGGAAGATGGTACAGCCGGCCCTCAAGTAGCTGGGAGTTTAGTTCGACCGAAAACTAACCTTCAAAAGACATATCGCAGAGAGGGCTGCCAAAGCCCAAACTGTGACATATCACATCAGGTCTCGAGCCAAAACGATAGATGGCCCCTAGCCTTGGCGCTGCGAAAGGCTGCCATCACCTGCTAGACCCTCCCTCACCTACGATACGGAAGCTTGGTGCGCCGGCAAGACAAGGGGTCCTTGGCTCTTGCGCACAGGACGCAGCTCCATAGTCAGTCGGGTAGGATGACATGTTGTCCTTCTCAAGAGACTTTGGCCCTTGCAATCAGACGCGTCCTAAGCGTATGGAAGCGTATGGAGAATCACACCTAACGCCAGGCCCTTAAGGGACGTAGCCATCCCATCCATCCAGCGAAACCACATTCAACGATACGAAACTACAATTTGAGATGCGGATCCAGATAGTAGATGTCTATCATCCCTTGGTACGCCATATCCTCCTCTACTCAACGTGAGAGGCCGGGGAGCCGGTTCTCGACAAGCCGCCAAAACCAAGATCCAGCGCCTTGTAAAGATCTTTTCAAGCGTGCCTTTACTAGTACTACGACCCCCACACTCCACTCTAGCAAATCAAAGAATATTCAACAGCACAAGAAAAAGCAACCAATAATAATCATAATGAGATCTTCATTCGTTCTACTCCCTATCACCAATCTTCTCTTGGGGATTGTCCAATTTGAAAGACAATCCACCTCCAATCCACCTCCATCTCGCCAATCCATCATTCATCCAAACACCAAAGAACTATACAACTCTGACAGAAAAATTTGTCTACCCTCCTATCCATCATCCAAAGAAACG
Organism: Myriosclerotinia curreyana; assembly: GCA_002162495.1. Taxonomy (NCBI): domain Eukaryota; kingdom Fungi; phylum Ascomycota; class Leotiomycetes; order Helotiales; family Sclerotiniaceae; genus Myriosclerotinia; species Myriosclerotinia curreyana. The sequence goes on along the minus strand of NGKJ01000070.1, from coordinate 26,209 downwards.
CCACCCGCAAACTATGCTCCAAATCACAAGGAAATGAACATTTGTCCAAATCGCTCCTAGTAGTTATCCTCTACTTGGTAGACGAAAAATGAAACGCCATAAAAACACAAACGTAACACCAATGGTATCTTTTGCAATCGTAGTGCCGTCACGCTAAACAATTACTAATCTCGGACTTTGGTTGACTTCTTCGCTGTACCGATATGTGTGTTATGGACCTAGTATCATTGTTAGTATCTAGTGATCTCGTTAGGATATATAGAAGCTTACCTTTGTAGCGAATTTCAAACTCGTCAATGTCTCGCCCAAATGAGCTTCCAATGGACTAGCCATGACGAACATGAGTGTTTTCGAATTACCCCCGAGAGAATATTGTAGGAGATAGGTTAACTTCGAATTCCTGTAAGGAATATGAGCTCCCTCTTTTCCTGACCCTAATGCCCCAATAACATCACCCAGACAACTCAAACTCTTATTAATATTCTGAGTCTCCTTCATTCGATCCCCCTCGGCACCAGATACTTTCAATCGTTCGGAACCAGCCAGATCTACCAAGTTGAGAGTACCTTCAGAAGTCTCGTTTGTACTGCTATTTCTTCCAACAAGTTTCAAGATGAAGACAGAGTGTGATCTGGATGACCTTTCGTTGGATTTGGTTGCTGCGACGCTGCGATTTTTGTCTGCTTGCTTAAGAATGGCTTCCACGGCATTTGGTGAATCCAAAAGCACAGTCTCCAATCCAGTAACGATTGTTTGCTTCTTCTTATCATCATGTCGAATCTCATGTTTCTTCTTATCAAGATCTTTGGAGCTTCCAAGTAAATCATGAATCTCTTCGTTATAGACTTCGACGAAACTACCTTCCATCGTATAAGTCCATCCCTTCTCCTTGAGACTTTCGGCGGACTCATAGATCTGATGTGTCGCTCGAGGAATCATACCATCAGCAGATGACATGGTATGTGTTTTTCCAGCGCCTGTTTGACCATAAGCAAATATGCAAACGTTGTATCCATCCAAAGCACTTTGGACTAATTGAGAAATTTCCTCGAAAACCTCTTGATTTTGACATGTTGGTCCAAATACTCTGTCGAAGGAGAATGCGTGAGTTTCTATTGTGACTTTTCCAAAATTGCTTCTCTTCTCCTTGCCAATAATTGATAGCTCCTTTGACTCCTTGTCAGTATCTGGGAATGAGAGTTTTGCGCATTCACCCTCTGCGCCTTCCTGAAAAGTTGGTCGTACTCTGCACATGACTCGAATGTTTCCTTTCAACTCTTGAACTTGGTTGAAAAGAATTCGGCGAAGGGTCTCTTCCTTGATCAATTTCTTCTTGGATTCCTCTGCCGAATTAAGAGCTTCTTGAAGTCGACCTTCCATCTCAACAAAGCTATCGGATTGAGCTTTGCTTCCGGACTCCAAGAAATGAATTCTTGCTCGAAGACTGGCAACCGTACTTTCAAGTGTTCCAATAGTTGCTGATGTTTCCACACCTGTCTTTTGCATGGTTTGTTGAACTTCCTTGATAGTGTTTAGGGCATTTTCCTTTAGCTCTTTCTCTCGATCAAGATTTGTTTTCAATCCTTCAAGCTCCGTTTTCAGAATCTGAAGCTCTTGCTCCTTCATCTGCAGCGCAAGGTTCAAACCTTGATGTCCACTGGAAACCTGACTTTCGAGTTCCTGAACTTCCCGCAATCTTCGATTTCTCTCCTCCTCTAACTTTGCATCGTTTTGCCGTTCAAGAATTCGGACTCTGTCCTCAAGTTCGATGGCTGCTCTTCGTTCGAGCTCGAGCATATCGTTTCTGTGAGTGCGAACAACCCGGTCAAGCTCATCCATATTGTCCCGTCTCATTTTATCAGTCTCGTTGCGATGGTTTCGGTTCGCATCGTCCAACTCCAGGCGGTGGGCTCGAATGCTATCATCCAGGGTGGTTGTAGCTTCGAGTAATCTCTGTTGTATCATATTTAGTCTCTGGGTTGTATCATCTAAGTTAGTTTGTAAGATTTGATTGGAAGACGAAAGATGTGTTCGAAGGCCTTCAAGTTCGTCGACTGCAGGAACGGATTAGCCAGTATTCAATTCAAAAGTGCTTCCTTGTATTGGGGGTATCTTGAATGCCCATCATGTTCTTGTACTTTCTGGCACTTACGCTTAGCTTTGTATACACTAACAACATTTCTGAGCTCGTCGTGATCCTTGCTTGTGCCAGTGAGTGTTGACTCAAGCCTCGCATACATTGCTTCCATTGTTTCGAGTCGACCACGTACATCAAAAGCTACCAAAGCAGGAACATTAGAATCTTTTGTTAAATATGGAGTTTTAGTAGGGGAAAGTTTGGAATTTTTGCAGGGGGTGACAGGAGTGACAAATTCCGACTTAGCAAGGACAGGAATGTGAGAAGGCGTCTTCGGAGCTACTGAGCTATGATCCGGTGCCTGATATAGAACAAGTGCGGCTTCTTCATTGTCTACTCTCATACTCCGATATCCTACGCTCTGGGAATATTTGTGTCGAAGTTGGGGAGGCTTCCTTGGAGATGAAATCAAGTTACAACCCGCGGATGGATTAGTCTGCTCGTCATTGATCTTGAGCCTACTCAATGCCGTACTAACGGATAGATCTCGTAGGTTTTCCTGGGACTGTATAGACCTCATTGAGTTGGTTGAACGATGACCTCTGACTTTCATAACTTCCAATCCGGAGTCCCCGTCTAACTGATTGGAAGATGTAATAACAGGTACTGGGAGCTTTGCTTTCCGTCTTCCTCCAGGGGGTGGCATACCGTCATCATCCGAAGAGGTCGATTCCTTCGAGGCATTTGTTCGAGCCTTAGCTTGAGATGTATTTGGCCTTGATGTTGTAGATTGACTGTATGATGGAGGACGCGAGCCAAAAGCTGAGTTTGGTCGTCCAGGTCCAACACTTTTTGAGAAACTGCTATTTGATGTGTGGCGCGAAGATACCGATGGTGTTCGAGACAAAGTCGAAGAGGAATGGGAAGGATTTCGTGGTTGAGAGAAATTATTCTTAATCTGTAACGTGTTAATGGATATTCCTAATTGCAAGGAGGCCAGGCTTACGTCTACTAAAGAAGTTCCCTTCACTGAAGGCTTTCGTACGGAAGGTGTTCGAGTCATTGTAGTTACAGGTTCTCCCCCTCTCTCAGCAAGAGTTTTGCGTTTGGGCGCCGGTTCATTGCTTGGCTTATCATTTGGACGCTTCAAGGTAGTAGTAGGTTGCGGCATCTTCGAGGGAATTTTTGATCGCATATTACCATGAGAGTCTGTGATTTCGGCGAGAGGTTTTCCTATGGAAGGTATGGAACTCATCGTAAGTTTGGGTTGTGATATGTGCGAATGCTATTGAATGCGAAGAGATGGGTTGTCAGTGTTCATACTTCATCATTCATCCTAATCCTCACATCCAATACTTGTTTATTGACATGAAGTGCATACCTTATTTTCTTCCTGATACTCCATTATAAAAAGTAGCAAATGCTACATACATACAGTGCAGACAATATTAAAATGGATAGAAGATGTAAGTATAAAAGAATTGAAGGATTAGTTGGACGTTGAAGAGCGAATGGTGGTGGTGGTTGTTGTTGGGTCGGTTTTTTTTTTTGGTGAATGATGGCAACGATGTTATTTTCAAGTTTGTCTGTTTATCGATTGTTGATTGATTCACTTAACTTTGGTTGCTGGGGAGAAATAATATTGATGACTAAGAATAAATAAAGTATTTTATGAAATTTATTATGCAATATTAAGAGCGAAGCGAAAAAGCCTCCACGGCAAATGGCTCAGCGGAGCGTCATCTAACCAATTTGAATAATATATATTCATAAAATAGGTACTATTCTTCTTTTTAGATCTTCTTCTTCTTCTTCTTCTTCTTCTTCTTCTTCTTCTTGTAATATATAAATATAAATTTGAAATTAAAAATATAAATGATAATTTTAATAATTTATTTATAAACTATTATTATATTAAATTATTTATAAATTTCGATTATATTTATAAATTTCGATTATAAATATTTAAATCGAATTAAAATATTATAATATTATTTTTAATCAGGTTTTTCTTTTGTTTATAAAAAATATTTTATACTATTACTTCGTACTTCGTTAGACTATGTGGATAAAATTAAACATTTAAATAGCTTGACCTTCGGCCCGTTAATTTTTCCGATAAAAAGGCAGTCAGTCCCACCATGTCATATCTTCACGTGTCAGAAGCTTAGCTGGCATTTTTCTATGATGCAAAAGTACCAGAGTAGTATTTTTATTCAATTCCAGCAATCTCAATATACTCAAAGTATATATACTTTGTTGTTACGAAGTTATCAATAGGATCATGTTATTATAACATTCCGCATAAAATCATCTTCATCCATCCGTCCACCATTCAATCACCTCTAGAAAAACATTCCTCATGGAGAAATATTCACAGTTTCGCGACAGAGGTACGTACTACTTACTTACTTACTGAGTACATCCTATTCCTATTCCTATTCCTATTCCTATTCCTATTGCTATCCCGCATAAACATCTACTGCAACTACTTCAACTACTGCAATAAAATATTCCAACTAATACTAATGCACCAAACACTAGGATCTGGAATCGCGCCATTCTTCCCCGTGCAAACTCCAAGTTCAGGAATCTATGCGCCCGTTCACCTCTTCCTCTTCCTCTTCAAATTACCATTCTTCCTCACAGTATCGACGACTTATTTTCTCTTCCTACAATGGTTTCCGCTGGGGTCACTACTGAAGAAAGCTATATTATGGATGATACTTGGGATACCAGGAGTGTGGTGGATAGATTTGCGGATTGATGGTGTAAAGAAGGGTTCATTGGCAAAGAAACATGAAGGACGAGTACCTGAGCCTTCGGATATTATCGCATCTTCATTTACATCACCTCTCGATTCTTTATATTTGGCTGCTATTTTCGATCCTATATTCACAGTATCATATCCACATACCCGCCTAGTTCATCAAATTTCCCTTCTCGGCGCAATCTTCCGCACTCTTCAAAGTCCTAAAGAATATCCACCCAAAGGCACAAAGATGACCGATTTAACCACTCTTCTTATTCGATATCCCGGGCGAGCTATCGTGGTTTTTCCCGAATGTACAACTACGAACGGAAAAGGAATATTACCTGTCAGTCCCAGTCTTTTGACTGCTCCATCAGGAACCAAAATCTTTCCCATCAGTCTGCGCTACTCACCTTCAGACATCACCACACCTATTCCTGGGAAATATTGGTCATTCTTCTGGAATCTCCTCTCAAAACCTACTCACTGTATTAAAGTTCGAATCGCAGAAGTTGTATACAATACCTCCAAGCCCGACGAAATTTTGGAAAAGAAGGATGCTAAATATCTTAACAATCAATTTTCAGACAATATTAACGGAAACACTGCGTATACAAGCGGGACTGATACCCTTACTTCTCAGAAAGAGCAATTAGCAGAAATCACATCTGAAGAACAGCGTGTTTTGGATAAAGTCGGAGAAGCATTGGCGCGCTTAGGACGAGTTAAACGCGTAGGGTTGACCGTGAAGGATAAGATTGCGTTTGTGGATGCATGGAATAAGAAGAGGTAGCAAAAGTTAGTGGTGAGATGCGGTATTTGATACGTAAATTTATGGAACAACATCCTATGAAATTTATGACTCTATGAGATTTGAAACGAAAAAATGGAGTCTGGGTGATTTTGGCTATGGGAGCGATTAGCATAGTTTGCAGGCTTCATATTTCAAGGAATATTCATATATATATTCATTCATGAAGTCAAGTTGTCTCCCTTCAAACCAAATAGTCATCGTTCCCGAACCTTTCCCCTACCTTCTTCCTTTCGCTTCGCATAGTTTTGAAAATTCAACCCTCTTCATCATTCACCGAGTCGGAGAACATAATAACCCACACTACTCAATCATCAAATATATTCCAAACATCCAAGAATCACATACTGTTCATATTCTCAAGCGTTCTAAACTGGTGAACCTTCGAGTGAGGCGAAGGTTCTATCATTTTCAATGGTGATGGTGATGGCGATGGTGAATCTTTACAATTAACTCGGTGATTGAAGCGTAGATTGTTGGATTTGTTTGAGAGAAGAGAAGAAAAGATGAGATATTGGTAGGTATTGATAGATATATCGATGATGTTGAGTGAATATCTCGTTCTTTGGCTTTGTGGAGAAATGTAGATAGATAGGTAGGTATATGTAGGTAGGTATGTATTGGGCATGTATTCTAATTCACTTATATCAAATGAATATTATTTCATGTGAGACGAGATGGAATATATATGGATGATACTTCTTCTTTTCTCTTTCTATAGGTAGGTACCTAGGTATTATTGGTATCGAATATAACCAAGCCATCTTTGCTGCCTCTTATTCCTATCTCTCTCCTCCCATATCCTTCTACCTCCAAACCCTAAACCAACCACGCCACCTAAGAGGTGAGTTCTAGAAATACCCTACAAGAGATTCATCATCTATATTCATCACACCGCCCATCATCTATCATCTATCATTCATTGATCCGGCATTGAACCAGGTTACCCATCATCTAACCTCCTATCACCTTCATCATTTATCATAGTATCAGGGCCTCCCCTTAACTCTCATCCTCTTAGAAGCACAGCATAATGATTATGTAAATTATCCCGCGTCTTATATTCCAAATTACCAGCAAGATTCGTATTCTCGCAGTGCAAATTATCATCATTTGAAGAGCTATTAGGTTACGAGAAGAGAAATTGTTGTTATTACGAAATGTTCCTTTTCATCCCTCTTCTTTCGTTCAGTCTCACGTATCTCATCGCAATCCCTTCATCGATAATTCCATCTCGTCCCTCTAAAGCAAAGCCTCACCCCCCGTCCCGTCACTCATCCCCCATCCCCCTTACTACCCTCCTTCTCCCAATATAAATCAAAGAAACCCAGCCCTCATACCTCTCATTTTCTCCATCTAAAAAAATACCCCAACCATGCCCCCTCAAAACCCAGCCTCCGAAAACTTCCTCTCGCCTCCCTTCCCCTCCCTTTGGAAAGAATCCACCCAAAACCACCAAAGCCATTTCCCGAAGCGGGCCTGGGTCTTCCGGCAGTGAACTAAATGTTCTGGAGTCTTTAAGTGGCCGCAGGAGCACTCACTTCAGATTCGCATCTTCGTGTTTGAACTTCCTGGTACCACGCGAAGTCTCCGTGCTTTGATCGCAGAGCAAGTATGCGGTGGAGTACTTGACAAATTCTTACTTCAAAAAACTTAAAGAGAGGTGGTGTTGATCGAACCAAAGCCCGAGTCGGTTTTTTCTCCGTTTTGGTATTTTATATTTCCCAACCATCAACATCTTCGAATCCCCACACCCGACTACTACCCTAACCCACTAAAACCCTCACCCCCCTCCCACTATTCATCGGCAAAAAATAATCATGCGTGCACTCTACATCACCTATATCCGTATCATGTAACACGAACCCTAAGCTCTCACTACCCAACCCTTCACTATCTAACCCCTTACCATTCCCCCCAATAACCCCCTTAACACACAGATACAATTCCGCCCATGCTAAATTCATCCCCAAACATTGACGCGATCCTTTACTGAAACTTACGACGTATTTTGATAGAGATGGATTTTCGAGGAAGCGGGTGGGGGAGAAGGTGTAGGGGGAGGCGAAGATGCGTGGGTCGAGATGTTGGAGGAGGGAGGACATTGAGACGGGGGTCTGGGAGTGTTTGTTAGTGGGGTCTGGTGGAATGAATGAGGGAAGAGGGAAAGGTAGTTAAGGAGGTAGAGAAGAGGATAAAATAATATTCAAGAAAAAACATACCCCAGCCGGAATTTCCCACTCATTGTACCTCAAAACCTGATCCGGAGAAACCCTCTGCAGATGACCCACAACCCCAAAACTCAACCTCAACCCCTCCTGAATCACAGCCGTCAAATAAGGTAACTGTTCCAATTCCTTCAATCCACTTTTCCCCTCCATTTCCGCAAGAAGTTTCGATAAGATCTCAGGGTTGGCGAAAACATGGTAGGCAATAACAGATAATGTCCAAGCTGTAGTTTCCGTACCAGCTCCTATGACCGTATATCCTTCTTGCCAGAGACGTTCTACCGTTTTCTCGCTTGGGGGGACATTGCTGGACAAGATTTCGTGGAAAATGGTTGGATTGGATGAGTGTTCGTGATCGGTGTTTTTTCCATTGATGATAGCGCCAATTTGAGCTTTTATTCCCTTCAATTTTTGGGTCAATACTGAGTAGTCCACATCATATAACAAACAAGCAATACACTCACCATTTGAAAATCCACAATACTAACGAGCCTCGGATCGAGGAACTTGACAGCCCATAACGGCATACTCTGCATCAACGGCAATATCCAAGGGAAAACCTTTGTAACATGCGACATTCTGCCAATATTCTTAATAGAAACCTGAAAGTCCGTCTGGAAATCCTCGGAATTCTCTACATGATTCTTGGCCTTTCCTAATGCATATTCCGAAATAACATCGTTAGTAAAGCATGAAAATGCCCGCGAGAGATTAACCGGTTTCTGAGTATTTCTATAGGAACGGAGTTTGTGAACAAGTGAATCCACATGTTTTTGGATCATGGGTTCGAGACGAAAAACACTGGCTTTGGAAAAATAACGATTCATTATTCCTCTACGAAGACGATGATGATCGTGAGATATGGTCCCGAGCATTGATTCTGAATTCCCGAATTGCTTGGTGTAGTAAACATATTTATCGCTTTTCCTTCCACCAGCGACGTACAATTCATCGTAATAGTCTGGATCGTTGATGTGAAGCTCCCAGGGATTGATACGGATTATTGGACCTAGTTGAGGAGAGTTGAGATTTTGTATGGGACAAATAGGGAGAAGACTAACCATATTCTTCATGCAGCTCTCGAATCTTGAAGGTGTATTGTCCTCCCAAGATAAGTTCATAGTATAGTTCATACAACATGGAAATAGCTGCCAACTTTGGTCCGGGGAATTTGGCAATTGGACTGAACCAAATATGCCATATTATCCCATATAAAGCATAAGAAAGTATAGCGGCAACGATTGGAACTAGTATTGACTCCATCACATTCAAGAAATTACTCCCTCAGCAAGTATAAATACGAATCTTTATCCCACAAGAGATATTATGAGACAACGAATATAAGAATTAAGCAGGTGGGAATCTAAAAGCCGAGACCAAGTTTCTTTCCACTGGGAAAGAAAGTGGAGGAACGCCAGGTCTGTATAAACTTCCTTTTAACCACATAATCAGCATGATTGTCAAATGCAAAGACAGTGTGGTATCTTCACCAAATCAATACATTCAACGCAATTGGATAATTCCAAGCCTCCTTGTATCTGAGTATGGGAATAACGGAATGAGAAGGACAAAGCTCCGACTTAGGGTTGCACTGGTCGACTTGACAGGCTTCTCATGCAGTCATCCAATATCGCGATGAACTTGCTCAAGGGATTAGAACTGCCGGGTTGTGAGAAGATGCTTTGGAGATGGGAACAGATGTTCCCGTGTGCGGAGTAGTGAGGGGTGGCAATTTATTATTCGTTTCTGTGCCACAGGTATTACGACAACAGCCCGGACTGTTTTGTCCCTTCCAATTAAAAGATATCAAATGTTACACATACCAGTAAGTAGATCTTCGTTTACTCGCTTCCTCATCAATAACCAGTATAAAACCCCTTGGCGTAAAGTAAGCTTTTAAGTGAACCCCCAAATTCCACCATGTGTATCCAGCTCACAATCGACCCAGCCAATGACAGCATATTGCACTCTTTCACAAGACCAAATTCGATGATGCTTCCGTAGAATATCTTTTTATTCTACATCTAAAGATCCAAGGAGTATACCAACCTATACGATGCAATGCAATGCTGTGAGTGCCTCTCCTCTAACCAACAAAGCCCCAAACCCAGTCGAATCACGTGTGTCCTATCCAAATGTACAACACAGTGGCTCTTCCCGCACCAATCGATCCAATCTAAAATCAATAGCCCTTCTTAGGCAAATACTTAATCCCCCTTCTGGAACAGGTACCTCGTCCACCTTTGCCGGCCGGAGCCGTAGCCACAAACTCTCCCAATTGCAAACTTCCTTTAACATTAAAACTATACCACGCCTGATTCAACCTCCCATACGAACAACCCAAAACAACCTCACTCCCCGTAACCGCAGTCAACGCCGCCTGAATCTGACTCTCCGTATAAGTAGCCGTATAACTTGGCACAATCCCAGCCTTCTCAAGTGCTTTATAAGTATCCAATTGTTTGAATAATCCCACGGCCCTCGTGAAGAAATCGACAACTTCATCGCCGGCTTCATAGCCATCGCCATAACAAGATGGGGCTAGGGTGTTGACGCATGTTCCGTGTTTGTTCATCTCATGCTCCCAAAAGGTTTCAGCAGAACCTCGATTGGGGAGCCAGTATTCATTCATGTATGCGAGGAGATCGGTCTGGGAGGCTGCGGTGAGGATTGAGGTTATGTTATAGTACCGGGGTGTTTCATGGCAGTAGGTTGGGTAGGAGCCATCGCAGAGATCCGGCCTGTTATGTTTGGTAAGCTTTAAATTGCACGAATGCTCATGACAGATGAACGAACCAAAGACCATGGAGAGTCCAGCTGTCAACGGGACCTATTGCTGGGCTGTAATCCCAAAACTGCGTCTGGAGAAGCTGGCCACCAGGATAGATGAAGCAACAAGAATCTGGAGCAGTCGTACTGTTGTGGCAGGAGAGAGGAGAGTTTGATGGACAAGACGGCGCATTGCCAAACGGTATATAGGGTCTAGGAGTCGTGCCAGCCGACGTTGATGATAATGGATTGTTAATTATTGGTATCTGAGATAGGAGACCGCCTGCAAAAGAGACGAATTTACGAATAGATGAGACGGATGAGGTTGTGTTGGTTGCCATGATGGATGGACGTTATGGTTATGGTTATGGTTATGTTAATTGAAAGTTGATGGATCTATCGACAATGCGTTGTAATAAGTTGATAGAGGATAAGACTGTAATAGAATCTATGAAGTTGAGAATATATATATATATATATATA
>NGKJ01000070.1:1969-14989 GCA_002162495.1 Myriosclerotinia curreyana | reverse complement strand
TATATATATACAATACTCAGAAGAATGAAAGGATACCGTGAATTCCTTTGAACCTTCCTTCCGAAAGCCCAACCCCCCAAGGTGAGTGAGCTACGTAAGGTGCTAAGCTAAGGGACTGAGGGACTGATAAGCTTGAGAGATGCCATGTGATAAGATCATTCGCGTTAAGGCCCCCGGTTAGTTAGTAGCGCATGTGCCCCTGAATTGTCTCACAGTCTCCAAGTTCGCAACTTTACTCAGGTATTCGGCCAAATGTAAACTCAAAATAGTTACACTTTTATCCTTTTATCGGTATTATTTGTTTCATTTCAATTGTATAACTTTATTGATAGAGTAGGCAGGCTCATGTTGGAGTGACTAATGAGCGAAGTTTCATAGAAACGCCAGAAACCCTATATGAGGTCTCTGACTTCTTACTAAGGCAGATAGCCAATGTGATTTCGAAGCAATATCAACCTCAATTCAATAGGTAGTCGAGATGCTTATATTTTACTTATATTTCTCATTTCAAATTACACATAGATGTAGCACAATTCCCCATTCAAACCCCCAAGAGTACTCATCAAATCTTTCAACGGCACAGGACCCGCATTATACCCAATATCTTGTAAATCTTCCAGCGTGGTATTTCTACTAGGAGGCTCATTGCCTAGAGTAATTGTTCCTGAGATGGCATTCTGTCTTTTAGCCAAATCCTGGATTTGCCATATCCACCAAACCCTATCTATCATACCGTGATGAAGATAGAAAGCTGGATCACCCGAGGATGTAAAAAAGTCCTACACGTATTGATTAATATTGTTGCTCCTACAGGATATGGATAATGTACAATCTGCTATTGTCCCCAAAAAAAAAGCAGAATATTGAGACAGAGTCGAAGATAAAGCACTAGCATTTCCTACTATCGCTAACAGCTAAACCCAGGCATTACCCCCGTCAGTGGTATCTCATTCTTCGACTCTAGGTTGAACAATAGAAAGTCCTCTGCACCACCCTCTCCCCAGGAAAGGTATATTGTCGAAGGGAAGAGTCACTTACACCGCCCGGATCTCCTCCCACTGTAAAATGTCCACCAGTATGAACGCCCCACTCCCCAATGCTGAACAAGCCTTGCATGACAGTCTCGAACCAATATATATCTGCATTCGAAGGATTCATTATGAGGTCGTGAGTATAATTTGTTTTTGTAGCAGCAGCGCTATGAATGTTCACGTCGCGGCGTAGACATCGTGGATTGTATCCGAGCCCGTTAGCTTGCGGGTTGACTGGCGTGCCTAAGATTGTCCCGGAGACTGGGCCAAGGTGAATTGTCATGCTACAGGGTAATTTAGCAGGTTGATAGCACAATAGGGTCCCAAGGATTATACTTTTTGAACGGGCCGGTGGTTACACATCCGCCACCAACGCCAGGTGGGATAATGTCGAATGGAGCCGGCGCGCCATTAATTGGCACACCAGTATGGTTGTAGTACAAGCCATTACCACTCATACTAGTTAGACTTCCATCGAATAGCGGGGAGTGTATTGGATCATCGGCATATCTGCCCCAGTTCCAATACTGAAGTTGGTCAGTGGCAAGACAGTGAGTGGTTTGAAATAAAGGGCACATGAAAGTTCAAAACTTCTGATGTAAGAAAGTTGCAGTGATGGAGAATGGACAAAATTTACAGGTTGATATCCTTTGTATCCGCACTCTTCACGAAGTGCTTTTTCATACGTATGAACGTAATATCTATGCCAGCCCAGGAAATTGCCCTATACCATTAGCCCAGATCAGATTGCGTCCAACTACTATAGCTTGTACTCACCGTTGAATGAATAGTTAAAGTCTGATTCATATGCGAGGCAACAAAATCATCATAGCGACTTCGAGCACCTGGTACAATCTCAGGAGGCGTGATAGATTTTCTGGACTGCAGGCAAAGAACGGCATTTGTATACGCAATTCGATCCGCTCCTGAGAGATCACTCCTACCAAAGGTTAGATATTTATAATCTTGGTATATGAATGACATCTCACCATTCACGGCGCTTCACAGCATTTTTGATCGTGCATGTGTTGTTCGAATCATGTGTAGCTTGATATGCCGCAAGCTTCGCAAGACCTTCTGCTGCTAGTTTATCTACTGCGTCAGGAGGGTAGGACGGGTATGTAACTGCTTCAATGACATTGATATATAATTGAAGAACCAGGAAAGTTGATAAAATGCCAAGGAAGAGGAAATTCATCCTGATAAAGAGTAAAACTAGCGAAACTGCTCACGAAAGTAATCTTACAAAGATATGTGTAAGTGCTGTTGAGCACGACTCATACTTTATATATATTGTCTCAATCTCCTTTCTCGTCTGATGATTCCGGAAGAGCATTGGCTTCGAAGCTCTTGGATTACCTAGTGACCGATCTTTCGGCTATCAGACTTGAAAATTGGAGATTTTCGGACTGGCAGACGCTCATTTCAATAATCTTAGCAAATCAGACCAAGAAATTGGATGATGGCTTGGAATTGTCCTAGGCAACCGCATTTTATGCATAGAAAGCATCTGAAGTTTGACAAGTTATATAGAATTACATCATATGGAGCGCAATAAGCCCCAAACTTCAGTATTTCCCCTCAATATCCACTGAGTTCATTGGCGAAAGCTAGCCACTTGCACAGCTTATCACTCCGTACAACATTTTCTGCAATGAAAAGTCCAACTTACGCATGTCAACAACGATCTTCTATCACACAATGATATTTGATATCATTATCCAGTCCTCAAAGCTCGACAGTTGAGGATAGGATAAGACTTCTGGAACTAGACCTCTCTGTGCGATTGACATTCCTGGCAGCATCCACCTTCCTGTGTGTACTGACAGTGCCAAACCAGGTATAATATACTTGATGTATCACAATGACCCAAAACTCAAACGCATCGCACAAGTGCTATGCATCTAAGTCATTGGCCGGCAGTCTTCCCATGTGTAACTACAGTCAGACTTTAGTTGAGATGCTTGATAGTGGGATGAGAACTAGGGATTCTACGTGATACCCCCGCATCATTGACATCATCTTTTCTCTCGGAAGGAACTATAACTAGGCTAGCTCGACGGTGAACATCTTGGTTGTATATCAAAGGTATCAGACAGATAGTAATACGCAGAGACTTCAATGGCTCAGATGAAATTTATACAAAGATATTGCAAGTTGGATAAGCGGTGTGTCTTATATGCCACCTTCTTTTCATCTTCATCAGTTAGGACTACAACAGATGAACGACTGTCACATAGAAAAATAATGAGATGGAAGAATATGCCAATGATTGATTGATTGCTCGACATTTAAGCCACAGGCGACGGTTGATCTTAGTAAGCATGGTTTCTTTACACGTGATTTATTAGTGCCTCAATCTAACCAATCATATCGTTTTGCCAGTCATGAATGCTTGCTTATATAGGCGGTGAAAATTATTTGATATCGAATGTCACCTGCATCTCTCGAAGCCGTTGCCATCATAATAATTCTACTATAAGACGACTTTTTTGACAAGTCTGAGCAATCAGCTCGCTATTCTTATTATGGTAGTTCTCGTAGGATCTCGATTATTGGGTCTCCATATGCAGAAAGCGCCGTTACGACCAATTGCACAGATTCAAGTATGTTTGAAACCTCTCCCCCGTGCATCTGACCAAGCTAACGTGCAACAACCTTTAGTTTTGCCAAAGTTCTTTGGGCTACAAGAACACCAGAAATTTCCATTCATCTCTCTTTAACTCCATCGATCCAAATCCACTTGTTCGTAAATCACGTCTGTTGAAGGTTATCCCATCAAGTGGCTTCCGTCCTTTCTTCTCATCTACCCCGTTAGCACGTGGTTCCAAAGTTCGTGATCGCCAACCAGGCGAACGGAACAAGTGGGAACAGCGAGAGCAGCATGCCAAAAACAAACATCAACATAAGAATTCACAACATAATCGAGATGATGACCAATATATTGATCACACTCCGCCCCCCCGACGCCACAGACCCCGCTCTAGCTACCCACTTGCGGTGCTTATTGCCGTAGGATGTACATACATAACTCTCAGCTACAACCGTTCCCCATTCATCGAGTTTCCTCTTCCCGGTTTCGTTCCTAAATTAACGCCAAGCTTCCTCGAGAAAAATTTCGTTCTTTCCCAGCAAAATATAGACGAAGGACGGATTCACACGCTCCTCACCAACAGCTTCATGCACGCAAGCTACCCACATCTTGCCATGAACATGTTTTGCCTCCTGTCCTTTGCCCCATTCGTAAATCCTCTCGCCTTTCTGGCCATCTGGACGGGCGCTGGCATTACATGTTCCCTCGCGTCTCTTTACACGTGGAAACATGGTCTTCCCTTAAGTAACATCGATAGTTCCTTGCATTCTCCGAATAAAGCTTGTGGTGCATCTGGTAGTATATGCGGCTTAATTACTCAGATTGCGATAAAACATCGAGGTATGCGGATGGGACTTCCGTTCGTGCCATTCTCGTTCCCCGCATGGGTATTGGTGGGAGGCGAGACTATTTTCAGTATTCTGGCGCTCAACTACGGGTGGATACCTGAAATTGGACATGCAGGACATCTTGGAGGCACCGCGTTTGGACTCTTAGCTGGAATATTGGCCACAAGATTCGGGTTGAGAAGATTTTGACGCGGTCTTCATTGGTAAAGGCGATGTCTAAGATAGACTTTCAGATACAGAGATTCGTTATGATTCTTTACTACTTGAAAATATATCTGCGTTTGATGGTTAATCATAGAAGTACTAGCTTTCGTTCGATGTCTGAGTGTACTGAATCACGGAACTGGATTGACAAAACGATTTAAATACGTCAAGATACAGCAATTTTGGTATTTCACATAAGGCTTCTAGTTCGCCTGGTACTAGGTCCCTCTCACCGTTGTCCCCTCGCATCCATGAACATCGGGGAGGGGCCTTTCCCCCCTTCTTGGGTGGATTAGGAGAACGTCTCAGGAGAAGATGCAAAGAAGGATTTCCAAAAATGGAAAGAGTTTATCCCCCGATGCTCTGGTGGGAGACGTGATAGAGGTCACGGAATAATATTATCCTTGCTAGCCATATCTCAGATACAATACCTGCACGACGTGAAAACTATCTTGTCGTAAGTGTCGGCGAGACTTCACTCCCTGTAAGAACTGTTCAGAGACTTGCATAGGAATGCATGGAAGGTGATACCAGGGAAACTGAAATGCGTAGTATGACAATAATGGATAAAACAGATAAAGATTTTTTTTCAAGCCCACGCCTGTCCTCTGGCAGCACTCGCATATCCCATGGTCCAACCGTGACTCACATATTATAGCATCACAAATTTACGCCATGTATCTTCATCGTCCAGTTCTAACTTATATATTTGATCATTATCTAATTAAGATTACCTCCAATTTAAACAATTCAACTCTATTGCCCAATTTAAAATTCTACATTCCATTACATTATGCAACCGAGCTCAGAAATCCTAATTTGCTCTTCTCTCCTCCACAGTACCACCAATAACTCTCCCCTTAACTTTATCCTCTCCCGCATCCAAGTCTGCATTCTTAACCACCAAAGACAAGAGCACAACCGGCGCACTCACACAAAGCGCCACAACAAGCAATTTATGCATCGTCTCCTGATACGCCTTATCAATTGCAATTCTCTCAGGGGTGCCCATAGGGTAGGCGAGAGCATTGGTAATGCTATTGTAAACAGCACTACTATCGATAGTAGAAGAATATTTCGCCAATTTCTAAGGAATATCAAGGCCCCATATAACACCCGCAATGGCACTTTCAACCGCACCACCCATTTCTAGGAAAATAGCCGTAGCGACAGTGACTTTTTGATGGCTAGGGACAGAAGCTTGAATGGCGAGTTGGGCGGGGACGTTGAGTAAGCCTCCGCCGATACCGACGGCGATTTTGGTGCCGATTATTTGGCCGATGGATGCGTCTGCTTGGCGGTAGTGGTACATGAGACCGATTCCCATGAGGTAAATGAGTGAGCCGGCAACAATGAATGGTTTGTAGACTTTGGTTTATTTGATGAGGAATGATATGACGAGGGCTGTGGTGGTAGATGTGAAAGAGAATACCTGGGTTACGCGACCTGCGGCGGGAATAGAGAGATCTTGGACAACTAGAATATAGGAGTAGAAGTATGGTTGGACTGAGAGATAGAATTCCACTAATAAAAGTTAATAAAAAGGTCAGATATAAGACGGGGCAAAAATAATTCAAGTAGAAGAATCCAATACAACATCCTGCGCAAAATGTGCGAGATTTGAAGAGACTAAGGGGGATGAGTGGATGAGGTGCAAGTTTCTTGGTGAATTCCCATACACGGAAGACAAAGAGACAGACAATTCCAAGAACAATCATTACGATGATATCAGCACTAGCCCATCAATTTGATGCTTTGGATGCAATGGAAAGTGGAATCAAAATGAGCGCAAAACCAGCACTTAACAAAATCATGCCACCGATATCCAAATCATGCCATAAAGTTTTGATGATTGAAATCGGGCCTAATCCTTTTTCGCAGTGTGAGACCCGCTCTTTGCGCTTTCCTGTTGTTGAAGAATAGAGACAGTGCCAATGGCAAGAAGACGACCGGTAAGAATCTACACCAGAGCCCATAAACCCATCTCCAAATTGTAGTTTTCAAGACCATGTCTCCAATAGGAGCACCAATCCAAGTAGTCACCATGAATGGCATTTGCGGTAGAGTGGAGAATAATGCACGATTAGCAAGATCAGTGGTATCGGCAACGAAAATTTGCTGGAGGATCTGGAGACCAGTGAAACCAGCTGCGTAAAATATTTGGGCTGCGGCAAAAGTTTGGACATTGCTTAAAGTGGCCATGGTAACACCGCCGAGCACGTCGAGGAAGATTGAAACGGGGAAAGTCTCGAGTCGACCAAACACAGCGGCGGTTTTTGCCATCAGCTATCCTGGGTCAATATATGTATACAGAAATTTGAGATTACGAAGATTGCGTACCGTTGACAACATTCTGGACTACCAATACTGTTGAGATTAAAGAGTGGTTGTTGAATGAGCTTGTAGCAAAGACAGAAAGTGATGCGACCACCTGTCCTTCAAGTGAGGTGGTGAAGGCGATGAGAAATATACTAAGCTTTGTATTAGTATTTCATCATTCTCCAATATTATCTAATAACTGTACCCAATATATGCAATCACTAAAGACCATGTTGTCCAGGTCAATGAGACCGCCTCAATATTTTGTACACCAGCTTGAGTGGCATTTCCAGCGTCATTATTGGCAGTCTTCAGATTGAGCTAGAGAATTTCCTGCCTTTGGTAGGTTTATGGGAGACTCTTCGGAGTCTGCGGTAGTGGTATTCTGCATGTTGACCGTTTCGAGGTTGCAATTATGATATCAACGAAAGACCAAGAAAACAAGAATTGCAAGAATCTTGTGTATAAAAAGGTAACGAATCACTAAGAAAGATCATCCCCCTCAGTGTGAACTACACAATCTGTCACCGTTGAACTTCTGGGGTGCGTCATTAGTGGCAGCGCCGTTGCAAACCTAAATCGACATTTTCTAGCTAGAGATTTTTACTCCATATCGAGGATACGTAAAGTTATCGCTAACCCTTTGAAGGTAAAAATTGAGCGGGGTATGGTAGAATAAATACCTTGGTGGTTATGAGCATCAGTTGACTAGAGAAATCTGATCGTAAATTTAAATTGTACAGAAAGTGTAACAAGAGTTGTCGAGCTGCGTTGAGTTGAAAACTCCCAAGTTTCCCATATTTCGAGCCAGCCGCAAAAATGAGCAGTATAGACTAGCAAGATATGTATTCAATTTTTTGAGAGGAAGAATCTGCTTATGGGAACAGATTGCATTGAAGTGCTGACTCCCTGGGTGTTGACCCAACCCCGTTCTGTGATATTTACTTACAAGCCCTCAAATCTTCAACATTTCAAAGCAAACAATCAGGGTGTTTCAACTCCTTCTGATTGTCTGAAACTGAACAAATCATTCAGTTTTCCAAAGTCCGCATCATCAGGAAGAAGATCAGCTCTAACTTCCACAGGCTGCCCTCCATGTTTCATGAAAAAATTTCCTCGGCTAAGAGGTAATTTAGAACGAAGTGTATGGTTAGGGTACCATTGTGCCTATAATTTCTTTTGTTAACTTCCAACCTGCTATTTGTATACTCTATGGAGTCCTTCAGGGCAAATACAGAATCATCGTGTGTGCACGATAGTTGATGGGAATAGGTAGAACAAACCTGATATCCTAAAGCAATCATAATTCGGTAATCTTCCCCTTCATTGGGCATACCAGCGTGCCATGTCCTCAAATCTCTCAACATTACATCTCCTTTTTCACAGACGGGTTGAATTGGTGGCCTCACCCTCCTTCGTTCCTCTACGACGTTATTTTTAACGTCGCAGGTAGGTTCACCAACCACGAGTTTAGCATTGGAGAGCTTGGATTCTGGAGTAGCTGGAATCTGATCGGCCCCTGAAGTGTGAGCATGCGACCCCAGCCAAAATTCAGTAGAACCAGTAGTGACATTGAAGGGACATAGAGGTACATTCGCTATGACATAAAAAGGGCACTGGGGATGATTGAAAACTATATCTTTGTGAACTGGTTGCCGTAGACCATGAGTCTTAGGTAAAGCATTATTGCCCGTCACAAAATTCCAGATTGGCTTATAACCAAGATAACTGAAAATTGTGAGTCTCTATAAACACGACTTGATGATGTGTGAACTGAGCATACGCATTCATGATTTGTATAACGAATGGATTGAAAAATACATCGTTGTGAAGATATTCCTCATGTAACAATGGTGGTGCTTGAAGTATGTTGGCTAAAAAAAAATCATGTCAGAATTTTTATACGTTCTTTCACTTGAATGAGGGATATCGGAGGTATCAAAGTACAATTAACGCCCTGATTGAAAGGTTTTGCTTTACTCTTCACTAATTCGTTTGCTTCCTTGCTCATATAAGAGTTGATTTGATCAATATGATCGATATTAACAATGGATTTGAGGACAACAAAGCCATCTTGATGCAATGCTTCGAGAGCAGCTTGTAAGTTTGGAGTATCGTAAAGTGTTGTTTTTAGTTCATCGGTGGTAGGTTTGATAATGCTTGGGGCATCGACTGGTATAACTTCCCCATTATTTGTAGGATTAGTACCGGTAGTCATCATCTTCTTGATAGGTACCGGTAGGTGTAGGTGTAGGTGTAGATATGTTGGGACGTTGTTGGGTAGGATTTTGGGCGTTATCTCTTGTTGTCGAGGGTTCTAGTTTTTTGTTCTCCCCCTGGTGGTTAAAATCTTAAATCTTACCGATATTTTTCCCTATAAGTTCTGATATCGGAATCCGATATCCCCTCAACGGCGACAACCCCCTGCCCCTCCCCTCCTGTACTTCACAGTCTTCACAGTCTTCACCACGCCGTTCGTAGTAGTACGTACCATTTCATTATTCGATACAGTCAGATCAGTCAGATCAGTCAGATTGAAGATTCGGGCATGTCCGCGACCCTATCAAACTGATAAGAAATCCTGGAGACAGATCATTTGGGACCAAAGATATCCCATTGAGCAGTTGATCGTGTGTGTGTGTGTATGTATGTGTGTTTATGAGGGGCCGGGTTATACTTCCCTCATACGACCAATATTCCGTGTATCATCTAACTGAGTTGAGAAAATGGTCCGAAGAATTTTTGATGTTTGATAACATTAATAGTAAAAGCAGAGCAAGTCTTTAACCAATAGGTTGAATTGTCTACCAAAAGATACCTAGTAAGTAACTATTTGTAGTACGCACCAAAGTGGGAATTCTCTTTTCTTCTCCCATCAAAAACTTCCCTTCTTCTCTTCTTCTCTTCTCCCTCTCTTGTCTTCTTGCAAAAGGGCACGACAACTTGAGAGTATGATATCTTCTCCATACAGATTTTACACTTAAGTTTGCGTTGTTATCACTTGTTGATATCCGTACAATATCAAAAAATATATATAAAATCAAATTGGAAATTTATCCGAGATATATCCCCCCGCCATGCGCTTTGCGACGACCCTGAAAGCTCAATCTGCGGAGAAGATTGAAGCTGTCAAGAATGGCTTCAAGAGTCGACAAGCTTTTTGGGACTTGGTAAAGGTTCAAGATACTGCCCTCGATCAACATGGTCATCCGGGCTCAAACAAGACTTGGTCTAACGAAGATCTGTAAGTCCAACCAACATTGTTATAACTTAATTCGAGTTTTCATGATGGATTGGCATAACGGCGGCGAACGACGATTCAGCTACTAAACTCGTTCCTGTAGTGATCCAACACCTCCTGAGAAACGGACATGGCGTTGGTGGAATTTCGTTACCTTTTACCTGGGGCTTTCCTTTGGTAATTGGACCTTGGGCTCGACTATGGTAGGAATTGGTCTCAATTGGTGGCAGTCTATCATTGTCATCTTTGTGTCTCAATTGATTAGCTCAATCGCCATGTACTTCAATAGTCGATGCGCCTCAGTCTATCATATTGGATATCCTGTGGTAGCTAGGAGTGTTTTCGGAATGTATGGCTCATACTACTTCGTTGGAGCCCGAGCTGCCTTGGCCATTATCTGGTATGGTGTACAACGTAAGTGGTTCTATCTCAGCCCTCCTGTCGCGAAGAAACGTTCTATATCTTCCTGCAAAGATTGGCCGATTGAAGCTCTATTCTGTATCCTCCCCTCTCCTTTGAATCTTTGCTAATGCGCCAATAACAACAGTGTTCTCCGGTGCGAGCTTCATGAGTAATATCTTGCGATGTATTTTCGGACACAACTTCACTGATATCCCGAATCACATTCCTGAATCGATTGGTATCTCATCTGCCAACATGCTCGCATTCTTTCTCTTTTGGCTTGTCCATTTCCCATTCTGCGCTTTCAGACCATATCAACTACGATCATTCTTCTGGTTCAAATCGATAGTTGTTTTGCCAGCCGTGTTTGGACTTTTCATTTTCTGCATGGCCAACACAAAGGGAAATGTCGGGTCGGTATACAAGAGCACCATCAGTGAAGGGGCTGCTTATGGATGGTTCATTATGTATGGCATCAACAGTGGCATGGGTAATACTGCAACTTGTAAGTCCCTGGTCTTGATTTAATTGCTTGCCCCAGTCCTAAGCCATCACATCTTAATATCCCCTCTCCTTTTTCTTGTCAACGGGGCTAAATTGTCAATTTCTAGTGATCACAAATCAACCGGACATTGCGAGATGGAGTGCAACAAAATCAGGAGCACAATGGTCACAAGTTCTCACGCAACCTCTATCTGTTACGCTATCTGCCACATTTGGAATCTTAGCTACAGCTGCGATTAACAACAACTGGGGCTTGGATTTGTGGAATCCTTGGGATTTATTGGGCGCTATCCTGGATAGATACTGGTCAGGTAGCACCCGCTTTGCCGTGTTTTTGTTGGCGTTTTGCTGGATGGTCTCCATTCTCGGGACAAACATCGCTGCAAACATGATTCCATTCGGTGCGGATAGCACCATGTTATTTCCTCGGTTCCTCACAATTCCCCGTGGGCAATATGTCGTGGAATTTTTGGCTTTCGCCATCTGTCCATGGAAGATTCTCGCTTCTGCGTCGGTTTTTACCACCTTCCTTTCGGGTTATGGTATATTCATGGCTAGCGTTGTTGCAATAATGATCTGCGATTGTAAGTTTTCTACTCTCTTGGCCAATTAAATCTGTCCCGCGGATGTCTTTTGAATTATCAGATTTGAGGATAGTTGAAAGTGGGACATGGTTGTTTTTCAGACCTGTTGCTGACCTTTCAAAGATTATACACTCACCAAGGGTAATGTATTCATCGGACACCTTTACAACGGCTCGAAGACAAACAAACATTACTATTATTATCATGGCTGGAATATACAAGCGATATTTGCATACATTTGTGGTGTTGCGCTCCCCTTTCCAGGTTTTATTGGAACCCTAGGTGCATCAGTATCGGCTAGTGCTACTCATCTTGGGCGTCTCGGATGGTTATTATCATTCTCTGTCAGTTTCGTTGTATACTTTACACTTTGCAAGATATGGCCAACCAGAAATCAGAAGATCATCAAGGAGTTGGGTCTTGGATGGGAATCACAATACGGTGATATTGTGATTGCTGAAGATGGGACACAGATTGCAGAGCGGGGAGGAGCGGTTCAAGCGATCAGTGATGATGATGATTCTGCCAATAGAACGACAGTAGTGTATGGAGGAGGAGAGAAGGATTTTTAAGAATCAAGACTATGAGTAGAATTATGATAATGATCAGATCTTGTATTTACGATGAATCAATATAAATATTAGATCAATTAATTTCAAAACAACTCGCACTGGCTAAAGACAATCTCGAGTTTTTGATAGCTCTCTCCCTATTCAATTTTTCATATATTGTAAGCGAAAGGGGTAGAGAATTGATACAGTATCCACGAATTGATTTTATGTTTATAGGTATTTGTGTAGACGATAATAAATCATTAAAATATTTCAATTCGATTTAAACAAGAAGCCATAGATTTTCTGATTCAATCTGAATATATATATATATATATATATATATATAAGCCAAGTACCTACCTAGTAGTTACTTACTTCGGTACTCTGAAGCTTCATAAAGAAAAGCAGCGTGACATACCTAGTCTATACTGTATTGAGTTTAGTCTCGAGCTGCAGAGTTATGTAACGAAGATCTTCTCTTCTCATTATTCGAGAGAATCAACCAACCACAACAACAACAACAACAACAACAACAACAACAACAACAACAACAACAACAACAACGAAGCATCGTCAGCAAGATATAGTAAAGTATAGTTGCACCACCGATATCTGGCCGGGCCAAGCCCAGCACAGCCCTCTCTACTCTCTAATTGGCTTAAAATTACTTTTTTTTTGTTTTAAATAATATTTTGCTTTTTGTAGTTTTATTTATTAAAAAAGAATTAGTTTCTTTTTAT
>NGKJ01000069.1:147859-176967 GCA_002162495.1 Myriosclerotinia curreyana | reverse complement strand
CCACCCACCACCCACCCCTCTTCCCTCCTCCTCCCCTCAACCAACAACTCGATCGCAGATATCTTCTATTAGCTTAGAAGCTGTGCGATTTCGATACTTGGAATCTTCATCGAACCAGGCGTTCATTTGTTGATTCTACGGAAGTCGACAACCTGGCTCTTCAATCAGCTCAAGTTGGAGGAGGATCTGCGGCATTGGCCCAAATGGCTAAGCCAAACGCAGAGCCTTTGGAGGAATATGATGAGTATGTGTTTATGGCTAGAGGGGCAATTGGATTCATTCTTTCATTTGACTTCTGGCGCAATTTACTAATACCTTGTTGGCTAGATATGAATCTCTTCCACCAAATTTTTCGCTGATTCAAAATATGGCTGCGGGTGCCTTTGCCGGAATCGCGGTACGCTTATTCGATCAGGAGAAGATCATTCAATCGATACTGATGGCCCTATAGGAACATACTGTTATGTATCCGATCGATGCAATCAAGGTATATAAGGATTGCCCCTCAGATGAACCCAAGAGGCGATATTGACATGGCGCAGACCCGAATGCAAATCCTCAACCCTACCCCATCCGCCGTCTACAATGGTATGATACAAGGAGGATACCGGATAGCTACAGGGGAGGGACTTCTCAGTTTATGGAGAGGAATGTCAAGTGTGGTTGTGGGAGCTGGTCAGTTTTGGTCGAATCGGATAAGCGCGGAAAAATACTGATAATATTTTAGGACCTGCACACGCTGTTTATTTTGCTACTTATGAAGCTGTAAAACATGTCATGGGAGGAAATCAAGCTGGTGTTCATCATCCACTTGCTGCTGGTTTGTTTTTGCGAAAGTCCAATCTTCTCTATATTTGCTAACAATGAATAGCGACGAGCGGGGCTTGCGCAACCATTGCTAGTGATGCTCTCATGAATCCTTTTGATGGTATGAAATATATAATGCATCTTTTCAATGATTTTTGACTGAAATCTCATAGTTATCAAGCAGCGCATGCAAATGCATAACTCGAAAGTAATGTACAAATCAATGTCCGATTGCGCTAGATACGTCTATCGAAGCGAAGGTCTTACCGCATTCTACGTTTCTTATCCTACCACTCTCTCCATGACAGTTCCCTTCACGGCTCTCCAATTCCTCGCATACGAATCGATGTCGACCGTCATGAACCCTACCAAAAAATATGATCCATGGACCCATTGTACAGCTGGTGCGGTTGCAGGAGGTTTCGCCGCTGCGCTCACCACACCCATGGATGTAGTTAAAACATTATTACAAACTAGAGGAACGGCCACCGATGCGGAATTAAGAAATGTTAGTGGTTTTGTGGAAGGATGTCGTGTAATTCATCGAAGAGCGGGTTTCGCTGGATTTTTCAAGGGTGTTAAACCAAGAGTCGTTACTACTATGCCAAGTACTGCTATTTGTTGGTCTGCATATGAGGCTTGCAAGTAAGTATTTTCGTGATATGATAACGTCTAATATATACTAACATTCCACCAGGGCTTATTTCATCAGGCAAAATAACCTTGATGTTTAAAAACCTTTGGTTCCAAAACCAAACGATCATCGCCTTTAGTCTCCTCCTTACTAGGCTCCCCTTAATGAGCGAGTTCCGACCCCGACTCTTGAACGACCACACCTACTCAACGACTAGAATTCGCGTTTTAGCCGGAATTGAACTGCTTCAACAGAAATCACATGATATGATCTTGTGGCTGTGGAAGCGATCGAACACAACACGCTAACAATCAATATAACATACCTTTTTCTGGATACGATATTACGAAACAATGGAATATCATACCGAATTTGGGGTCGATGCTACAAGTGATGGATGCTCTGTACATAGAATACCCTTTTTTTTTTAACTCTTTAGACCTTTCTTTTTTTTACGGTACGATGATATGCGTGCATACATGAAAGTTTAGGAGATGACACTCTCTTTTTCAAAAGTCATCGACTTCGGAATCGATGTATGCTTATAAAGTTTGGCTGGCGTTCATCTAGCGATGAATGGGATATGCTAGTTAGGATGTAGTAGGTAGCATGGAATGGGAGTGTAGAGGGGAGTGGATGGGGTGAGGAGAAGTGGAGTTGATTTGAGCAGAAAGGGCACAGCTGGGTGGGAAAAGGCTTAGAATGGATGGGTGGCCTGGGTGTGCGCTGAGTGTGAGTGCATGTGATTGGATGGGATGTGTATTTATACAACCAAATCAAGTGAGTCGAAGTAAAGAAATGCTTCTTCTGCGTTTATGGTTATCGTTTGAATTGTGATGTCATAGGCACTTTGAATTTTTTGGCATTTTTGATTGTCACGTTTCTGATATCTTTCTTCGCATCTATAAAATGAGTTTGTTGGGAGGGATTGGGATGGCGGAACTGTAGATGCATGAATGAGATGGAATGAGTAGAGATGGAAATGGAAATGATAAGATTCGAGGGAGAAAGTACCGACGCCCGAGACCTTCCGATTTCTGCAAAGGCTTCGGGGGAATTGGTATATTGGTTGAGCGGTGCGTGCGTGGATGGGCGTGGATTGTTGAGTATTCCGAGTGGATAAATACTGTATGATACTTTAGGGTGTTTAAACTTTAGAGGACTTGGATCGGTAGATATCTTCATGACTATTCAAATTAAATCATGTGAATTTTCAAAAAAAAACTCATGTTATTCGCTCACAGTCAGGAGAGTTAGAGTTTCGACGCAACGCAAAGAAAAGATCTGGGGAAATAGGGTTGGGGGGTTCAGAGTGGGAGGAATGAGGTTTGCTGTATTTTCTTATGGTATGGATGGTTATATGGACTTGTTATATGGACTTGTTACATGGACTTGTTACATGGACTCATAGATGTAGTCGAGCGATTGTTAAATTGGGTTTTGACTCTTGAGTTATTGGTAGTTATTTGTTGGTGATTTTGCGATGATTCATATTGAGGTTGTGTCGATTTCTTTGGAGTGGGGATTCATGGGGTGAGGATTCATGGGGTGAGGATTCATGGGGTGAGGATTTTGTCTATTTAAGAGTTTGCTCTTTTTCGATAAGTTGGTCTTGCTTTCTTTCTTTCTATTTCTCTCCCAGCATCGAACGTTCTTCAAGATCAAAACTTCTTCGAGATCAAAACTTCTTCAAGACCAAACCTTCTTCATCAAGATCACTTTTGATTCTTAATATCAAAGTCGATATCCAAACGTCATACCAATATCCAAATTCACATCGATTCGCTATCACCACGACTGATATCATACAATATCATCAAGTATCCAAGCTAGCATCCAAGATTACATCCAAACTGATATCGAAGCCAATATCGAAACATCTTTCAACCAACATTCGAACTGACCTCGACACAAACATTAAGACCAATAACCCAACCAGCATCATTCAAACCAACATCCAACCTGATATTCAAGTCGATATTCGAATTCCATCAAACCAACATCTGACCTAACATCAAATCGATATTCCAATATCCAAATCGAAATCCATATCCATATCTAAATCAACATCAAATCGAAAATGCCATGCGATACACGAGCCTCTAAGAGAGCTGCCGCCAACCTCTTGGATTCCCGCGATCTGAAAAAGCCATGTGTGGCAGAGGTCGAGAATAACGGACAGGGAGGCGAACGAATCCAGGATTCTCGCGATCTGAAAAAGCCATGTGTGGCAGTGGCCGAAGGGGCTGGACAGAGAGATGGGCAGTCAGAGAGAGGAGGGCAGTCAGGGACGAGCGATGATGAAAATGACAGAGAAGAAACTCCAAAAACATTTGAAGAAAGGGATAAAGAGTTTGAAGATATGTTTAATAAAATAATCAAAGAGGGGCTAGCAGCAAGAAAGGCGGGAGGAAATAAAGGGAAAGAGATAGTGGAGCAGTTAGGGACGAGCGATGATGAAAATGAAAGAGAAGAAACTCCAAAAACATTTGAAGAAAGGGATAAAGAGTTTGAAGATATGTTTAATAAAATAATCAAAGAGGGGCTAGCGGCAAGAAAGGCGGGAGGAAATAAAGAGAAAGAGATAGTGGAGCAGTAGGGGCGAAAAGTTCATGGGAAAACGAGAAAAGAAGAACACTATGATGATGATGATGATGATGATGATATCATCATCATTTTTGGAATA
The DNA here is from genome assembly GCA_002162495.1 of Myriosclerotinia curreyana. NCBI lineage: Eukaryota > Fungi > Ascomycota > Leotiomycetes > Helotiales > Sclerotiniaceae > Myriosclerotinia > Myriosclerotinia curreyana. The sequence continues at coordinate 172,840 of NGKJ01000069.1, read as the reverse complement.
AGACATGGGCAAAGGCGGTAGAGAAAAAAGAGAGGAGAGGAGAGGAGAGGTTTGCTAAGGCGGGAAACAATATGGGACTAACTCTACTTGTAGAGGAACGATGTATGGTATTTAAAGGTTAGAAAGTTCAAATCGATGACATTATATTTCTAACTTGAGTTGTGTACACCTTTCGTTTTTTTTTATAACTTAATATGATTTTTTGAACGCTTTTATGATTATTTATATAAACTATATTAACAAAATATAGATACTCGAGTATTAAGAACTTCAACCTAAGAACTTTATTAGAAGTTCTTTTATTTATTTATTTATATAAGAGTTTAATCTTCAAATTTTTGCATTGAGATTAACACTTTCAATTTCTATCAACAAAACTAGCATTTAACCCAAGATAAATCAATATCCAGAACCACATCACATTGGTTCCGAAGCACATATTTGAATGAGGAATTAACAGACAAATCGATATTCAAACCGATTTATAAGTCAAATCAAAATCAACCTCAAACTAAACTTGGCTATCTAAATCTCTTATTCTATTCTATTTATGATAATGGGTGGAATGGGATATAATCCGTTCAAACGTGAAGATATGGTTGGATTGTTAGAGTTTGGCATAGAATGGGAGAGAGTAAGGATGGGATGAGGATGAGGATGGGAGAACTCGAATCGCCGGCCAAATCGACCTCAATTCAAACAGACCTCAAGCAAAACTAACAAACTAACCTTCAAACCAACCTTCAAATTTGATATATAAATCAATACTTGAACCAAAAACTAATTTTCATATCAGTATCAAAAGCAACATTCGCAGCAACATTCACAGCAACATTCACAGCAACATTCACAGCAACATTTCACCTAATATCCAAAACAAATTTCAAATCGAAAATGGCATCTCAGACGACTACATCATCCAGCTCAAATAACTCTGGACCACCAGTTGAAAACGAGAAGGAACAGAAGGAACAGAAGGGAGAGTTCACACATCCACGGAGAACTAGGAAGATAGGGCATGCCACGATAGAGAAAGTGATAAAGGGTTGGCAAAGCAAGGGTGGCAAGGATGCCAAGGAACAAAATGCATATCTTGTTAAAATGGCAATCAAAACTCTGAAAAATCATAATGAGATGATGTTGGGTATGTGTATGAGGAGCGTATGAATCGGTGAGAGAGAAAGAGGGGGGGCGGGAAATGGCGAGAAAGGCGGAAAAAGGAGGAGTAGAGAAGGACTTTCGTTAAAATAGGGAGTTGGGAGTTGGGAGTTATATTATGAGCTTAGCCCACGGTTACATGATCAAGTTCGGCTTGATACAGCATACAATTTACTATCCGTCAAAACCCTTTACTCCTGCTTTCGAACTATTGTCTTGTTTTTGGTGTGGTATTATTAAAATCCCATTGCTGTTGCTATTTCTTCCAGCTACATCCTCAAAACTTTCTAAGTATGTATACTCGACCTATAAATTTTACAATATAGGACTGAATATACTCATGGAGGACGATGAATGGTACTTGGAGCTAGAGTCTGATTATAGATTGATCATGTTACATGCTAATAGTGAATGCAAATATTCATGAAACACTTCCTCGAGGCAAAAAAATCATGGTTAATCCAATTTTGAACTCTGAGTATCCAAAGATCAAGGATTTGATTTGGTTTTTGTCATATTTAAATCCCACATCGTTTGAAATCATGAGTCCGTATACTCACTGTTGCACTCTGAAATTTCGAGTCATGTATTTCTCTTCTTCACTCGAGAATCATTATTTGACAGATAGATTTACATTATTCATATCAATAATTTGTGCATTTTACTTTTGAGGACTCATAGGCTGCCCAGGTTTTGTCTATTTAAGAGTTCGATATCTTCCTTTTATACTGTTGATTTCTACTTCTCTTCATCAACATCAAGATCAATACCAGTATCTAAAATTCGAAAGTTCGAAAGTTCATCAAGACCTTTTCATTGAGATCATCACTTAAATCCTCAAGATCCGAACCAGTAGTCAAATTCACATCGAGTGACCTCAAACCAAACATACAAGTCAAAATCTCAGCCACCATCTAATTCAACCTTCAAACCAATATTCAAACCAGTTATCTGAAAATAACCAAGCCGACCTCACGCCAGCCGACCTCAAGCCAGGTCAGCGTTTCGAGGCTCCTCCAAACCAAACATCAAAATAATATCTAAATCATTATCTAGATTATTATTCTGAACAACGTTCAAATCAACATACAAATTATCCAGACCAGCATCAAAACCAACTCCAAAATCGAAAATGGCTTCCAACTCACAGGATACAATAACAATCAATTCATTGGGACAGAAAGTCAATCGATGGGGAGAGAGAGTCCATGAAAGGATGAGTGAGTCGGATCTTGCGGCTTTGAGAGTTTCGGATTCGAATGGGGATCGGGAAAAGGCAAAAAATGATAGACTTCGACAAGAGGAAAAAGAGAGAAGTAGACGGAACAAGGAAAAGGAGAAGGAGAAGAGAGAGAGGAAGCAGAAGGAGGAGAAGGAGGAGCAACTTAAACAGGAACAAGAAAAAAAGAATACTGGAAGGAAAGGGGAATGGAAAGTAGGGGTAGACGAGGGATCCGATAAGGGGGTAAAGAGTGATGCAGAGCTGGAGAAAGTTATGGAGGAATAAGGGATCGACGATAGTAGTTGGTCCTAGAAGCTGCATATTCTATGTTGCATACTAACTACTTTCAACCCATCTTTGGAGTTGTGTTCAGAGAATTGGTAAAAGACTCTTCATGTTAACAAAGTCTGGATTTTAAGAACTTGTAGATGAATTAGTATAAGTTCAAACTTTTCATATAGCCACTATTGATTTCTACTTCCCTCTATCGACCTTGAGATCAGATCTTCACTTATCAAAATTAAGGCCAACTTTCAAATCTGTATCCGAACGACTTCATACAACTTTACTGCAAGTTCATGAACCTTGAATAGGGCGGCCTTCAATGCCGGTAACTGTAATATCCAAATCTACATTCATAGCGGCATTCAAATAGACTCTGTATTTATCCACTTGAAATTATCATATACATACAGGCTATTATCAAACTGAACCCAGTTAACATCCTACCGAACATCTAAACCAGCATCAAATGAGTCTCCAAATCGGTCTTTAAACCTGTATGTAATCCATCATCTAAAGCAATATCATACTGATATCAAATGGAAACATTTCTTACAACACATATTAGTCAACAACATCACCCTGAGACCAGAGTCAATGAGAGGGTGGTAACTGAATTTCAGATTTGAATGGGACAGAGGAAAAGTCTTACAATGATCAACTTAAAGAAGAGCGATGAAAGAGACACACGCAGCGGAGCAGAAACGCTAAGAGAAAAAGGAGAATTTTAAGAAGTGAAACGACAATGAAGGCCTATGCCAGTACTAAGAGGACAAGATAGATTTGTTCAGCTAGGGATTGATCAGGGATTTATACAATCGATGATATTACATACTTAGTACTTTAAAGTCATTTTTCGAGTCATGTCTATAGAATTACTGGAAAGAATTATCATTCCCCAGCTGATTTAAGATTATTCATGATAAACAGATATGGAATTCAAGGACTCATAGATCAGTAATAGTCAACCTTTGTCTACTTAAAAGTTCAACTTCTCCCTGTTATGCTGTTTTTTTAAAACTTCTTTTCATCAACATATTGTAACTTCATCAATAACAAACTCTTACATTTAAAGCGTTACCTTTGATCTAACCATTAAATCTCAAATCAAATACCAATAAACATTCCTCTCAGTATGTCAAAACAGTGGACACTCTCATCACATCAACAGCCTGCCGATAAAAATGAGTTGCCGCATCGAGATGGCACCGAGGCAACTGAGTATAGTGGAGATGCGGCGGAGGATTTTCCTGACTTCGAAGGAGAAGCTGAACGGTTTCGACTCCTAGGTCAACGATATCCTACACCGCGTTCACTTCCTCGCGAAGAAGATTCATACTACTACGCTCAACACCCAAATCATACTCCCCAATACGATCGTCAACCACATCGCTCAGCCCCTAATCGTTCAGAAATCAACTCTCCGGGATATACGAACTTCTATCCTACGACTTATGTACCCTTTACTGGTCGCCACATGACAATCGAGGGGGCAGCTGCGATGGAGAGAGCGTTATACCAGGGGAACGCGGCAGATGTGGAGTATCCAGGAGGAGAGATGTGCAACCAGACGGGGCGGAATCCGGTAGCTTCGGTTCACAATTATCTAGCTGAAGATGAGGAAAGAAATCAAAGGATAAAGGCAAGGGCCGCAATTTCAAGGGAAGAAAAGAAGGAACATGAGAGAAAGGAACTGAAGCGTGATAAGGAAGAGGCAGAAAATTTGAGGAAGAGGGGTTATTATATTGAAATAAATTGAAAACATAGCCGCAGCACAAATGAAGGAATAAGAGGAATCAAGTCTAGAAACTAAAATCGATGATGTTACAACCCTACAAGTCGCCCCTTTGTTGCTCATTCACTGAATTGAGAGTCATTTATTTGAAGGATGTGACAAAACCAAATGGTGCGGTCAGTCATGACTCTACAAATGCTTACGACTATTCATTCATTTAGTAAATATATTTACTTGAAGGACTCATAGAGTTTATTAGATCTACTTACTTAAGAGCTCAGTATCCTCCATTTTGATTTCGATTTTTCTTTATCAATATCAACCTCGAAACTTTCATCAACCTGAAGACTTGCAATAAATCAAGGTCAATCAATACAAACATCCAAAGCAAAAAGATGTCTAGTTCTCCGGAACTTTGGCCCACACAAAGCCAATCTCAGGCCTCTCTCGGTCAGAGAAATGATATCGAGGCAGAGGTGCATTTTTGGCATGTACCTGACCAACATCTCAGTGTGATACAAGAAGAAGATGAACCACATACAGGACCGACAGTTACATACCGTCCATATTCCGATGGCGTACCTCGAGAACTAGTGGAAACACTTGCAAGTCCACTCATTGCGCCCGACAATACATCTCAACATTCATCTTTACCACACCCAAATCCGGAATCTACATACATCCATTCCAGCTCCAATAACAAATTACAAGCTCCCTGTGAATCACATGCAGAAACGGTAGTGGCATTAAATCCATATTCCGACGACGCATCTCAAGCTCTATGTGAGACACCGGCAGGATCGCTCAATTTATTCCATCCACAACCCGACAACATATCTCTAGGCCAATTCTTATCATGTAGAAGCCCGGAATCTGAATACAGTCATTCAAATTTCGACCACGAGTTTCGAGCTTCATATCCCGAAACCGAAACCGAAACCGCTAACGGAGGCGGCCGTGGATGGCAAGACTTTCAACAAGCTCCTTCTGCTGCTATTGGATACCCTCCATTTTCCCATACTCCCAATCCATATCAACTAAATGACCCTCCCGTGCCCCAATATCTTCAGACTTCACCATCTCCTACTTTTGGAAACACTCCATCTAACGACAATCAAAATCCACATCCTATAAATCACATTCTCAGCCCCGAAAATCAACAAGGTACCCCAATCTTTCCTGCTTCAGCTCCTGGATACGCTCCAAATCAGCTTGCCCCTAACACATATCCACCAAATAATCTCGCCAGACCTCAATATCCGCATGATCCAGTACCTCTTACCTTTGACCACGATACATCTAATTACGCCAATAATCCACAATACATAAACCCTCATGACATGGATTCAAATCACCAAGATTACTTTCCCCACCCCGGATCACCACAGTATCCGATTGCACCACCCGTCCAATCAGAATACACCTTAACCTACACCATCGATCCTATAACTGGAGAACACCAAGCAACAGAATGCCACGTCCAAATAAGCCCCCAATCTATACACGTCAGCTGTACGTCGTCGAGTTCATACTCTACTGGGCTACCTTTAGGAAATGTACCTCTGCCTTGGAACATTGGTGCATCTTCCTTGCCGTATCTTGTTTCTAATCAGAGGCATCCAGCTCCCCCTCCCCCTCCTCCTTATTCTCATTCCAATTGCACTACTTCTACCCCATCATCTGGGTCCTCGTCTTCTCCCTCTTTTTTCACCACCCCCATCGCTCCTACCTAGCCAAGTAATTGTTTGAAGTAGAGAAGCGAGGGAGACAGGCAATCCGCGCTCCAACAAAGATAGAAGGTGAGAAAAGGCAAATAGAAATGGGAATGGAAGGACTGCGAGACGAAGATCCAAGAAGATGGGAAATCGATGAGGAGATTCGGTGTGAATGAGTGAGATTATCTCAGTTGGAGAAGATATGTCTATACAAAGGAAGGGAAATTGGCATGTAGGCTAGAAATTAATTCGATGATGTTACTTACAAACCTTACAGTGCAACTCTTCGCTACTTACTGCTGAAGCACTTCATACTCTTCTCTCCCTTCTAATACCATGCCATACTATACGTATAGACCGCAACTTGACGGTCAATGATAGTGAAATATTTGTATTATCTCTGTAAATAACCGTCGATTTGATCTTAGGTATATTGTCTCCTATGACCCTCAATGTAATCCACATAGCATAGACACAAACCTATCCGTGCAACTGCACCTAAGATATCATGACCATAACTCCCATAAACATATCCAGATCCCCAGTGCTTTGTACAAACTCGAAGATAGCGAAGTATACTACTAGTCATATCGCTCAATCATCATCACTACTCTCCTCATCACCCAAGAATGCCAAATCGTTCTTTCTTCTAGCCCTAGCAGAAACTTCCACATCTTCATCATCATCCTCACTCTCATCATCTTCACCTTTAGCACTGCCGCTTTGACTCTTGTCGTCATCATCACTACTCTCACTCTTCTTCTTATCTTCTTTCACGCCACCCCCACTTCTCCTCGAACCTCTACTCAAACCCCATGCTTTCTCTCCCTCCTTCACCGCCTCCAGATCTGCCTGCAACTCCCTCATCTCCTTAATTTCTCTCGCTCTTCCCTCGCTAAAGCGTCCGGTCATGCCCACCTCCGTTAACATGTTCTTCAAGTGTTTAATTTTCTCCTTGTCCGTTTCGTATTTCTTCAATTCGAAAGCCCAGATTTTGCGGATTCCACATTTGACGAGTTGCGATTGGAGGGTTTTGATGAGTTGCTCATCGGGTGTAAGTTCTGCTGCAGTTTTTGCTTTTGCAACTTTAGGTTTGGTGGTTTTTGTTACTTTGGCGGACTTGGATGAGGTGGATTTAGATTTTTTGGCTCGAGATTTGTTGGTCAAAGGTCCATCAAGAACAACGGACATAGCCGAGGAGTCAGATTCATTTCCTGCATCTTCCTCGTTGGCGGATTTTGGAGAAGCCTCTTCTTCTGTTTTGGGAGGAGTGGATAATGAAGAATCGCGGATCTTTGGGGTTGCGGATTTGGAGGGAGGTTTTGCTTCGGGTTGATCGATTGATTCGACGTCGGACAATTCAGAGCCAGAAGAGACCACCGCTTTCTGTGTTGACTTCTTACTTTTCTTGGGCGTTACCTCGTCTTCCTTGTCGCCGACTTCCTTTTCAGAATTGGCTTCGGTAGTCTTCTTGACTTGCTTCTTTGGTTTCAATTTTGGGGCATCTTCGCTCATTTCGGAATCAACTTCTGATACTTCTGTCTCCGCTAACTCAGACAGTTCGGACTCAGAAACGGGGGTTTCCTCTTTCTTCTGTCTCTTCGGTGCGGGCGCCTTCTTCTCTGTTGAGGCTCGTTTCGTTCCTTTCGCTGCAGGTGTAGCTTTCTTCGCAGGTACTTTCTTGGTACTCTTTGCCTTCATAGGTTCCTCTTCTACTTCTTCCTCGTCCTCTTCATCGCCTTGCATTAATTTGTCCTGCGAATAGTCGTTAAAATTCAGCTGCTAAATCGAACAATCTCAATTCACACAAAGAACTTACAACTTCACCCTTGATAATCCCCTTACTCTTATCCTTCCACTTTCCTTCACTTAGGAAACCAACATCCAGCTTGCATTTGTCTTCAACCTTTGTTCTGATAAACTTTACGCTCAATTTATCTTTCTCGTCACTGTGGAAGACATCGCGTACAGTCTTAGTGAGGGCGTTCGTTAGAGCTTTGTCGGAGAGGGCCATTTTGTATGTCGGTGATATTGCGAATGACAATCTGATGACGGAAGATGATCAATTGAATCTTTCACAAGGCTGAGAAACTGGAAATTATTGTCCAAGTTGACTTTGATCAAATCGCGTCGCGTTGTGATGGAGCTTTTAGGATCGTCGTTCAGTCATGTACCTATGGGAAGTGGGAATTATAAAAGCTTTAAATGGAAGGCGGTGAGTAAAAGAGCTCTAAGCTAAAATTTAGTAGCATGATGTTGGGTATGAATGCGAAACTTCTGTCTAGAACTTCAAAGAATACACTTCAATACGCACCAGGTATATACGCACCAGGTATGACTTTCGATTTATCGACGACTAGGACAATGATGAAGTTGATTTCAACTAAAGCATAGCATTAGATAGTACTGCCTCCACCAAATACGCTTGAAATAGCATCCATCACTCGAGATAATCTAACACCCCCATCAAGCGTGACACAAAAAACGACCCATATATCAAACCAACAATTAAAATACATCGTATTCCGGAAATCTACTCTATCGAGAGTCTACAAACTTTATGGTATGGAGTTTCCCGGCGTTGCAGACTAGGACCGTCTACTCCGACTTGAGAAGCCGATTCATCAAGCTCTACCCATCCTGATAGATATTTCTTTAAACCACAAGCATCGCGAGTACGGAGTACTTGCCGCCTTCCTCTTCATTATACCAACACTATGCCAAAATTACAGTACTACGTAAGGTTGAATGTAAATGATATACGCATACTCTCTTTCAAAAGGTCCACACAGCAAAAGAACAGTATAAATCGTATAATTTCCTCGGAAAACAACGGGGTGGGCTAAGCCTTGCACAGACACTGGCTGATCATAGAACTTAATTTGCTCCTTACCGGAAAATCCATGGTGAAGGGTCAAGGCTATGTCAAGGCTATCGCAAAAGTTATCAAAAGAGACACATCCAGATTCTCACGCTTCTTCAGTTCTGATAGAGTTTTAGATGCATCAAAGAACAAATTACTTTTGGAAGCTTTCTTTTTGTTCATAAGTTTGATAATGAAGAAGTTAACAAACAGCTGGTGGAGGTGCTCGAATTGTAAAAGTGTATACTGAGTACAGTACGGAGTAGTAGTGACTACATATTCTCCCCCTTTCGCTTCGCAGACGACAATTTCGAATAAAAGACTTTATCAAAGGAAGAATACCCTTCAAAAACCCCGTGCGAATGAAGTCTTGATATCTTCCAACAATTGCACAAAACCGCCATCATCTTATACTCTGCACAGAACTATGCAAGCTCCTGGCCAAGACAGGAATTAAAATTGTCTGTGTTCACTCTGGAGGTCTGTCTTTCTTCCTCTTGCTTGAGAGTATCCATCGTACTGACATCTACATAGCCATAGAAACTAAAGTTTCTAGAGACACATGCTGAGAGAGACACTGCCGAGCAGCTTTTTCACTGTGATTTCCATGAAGAGACCAATCCAGGGTATCAGCACAATCTTGTTTGCAGCTCTTGACCCTAAACTTGCAGGTAAATAATCTCTCATTCGAAACATCTGCATTATTTGGAAGACTATTGGCTTATAATCTATACACCAGGTTTCTCGAATGTTTATTTTGAAGACTGTAAAGTTCAACCACTTCTTCGGTTTGTTACAGATGGTGGACATGCAGAGAAACTTTGGGGACTCATGGAAATATTGGTTAGCCAGACCTTCTCATTTTAGATCATAACTACATGATTCACTATCCAGCATCCTTTTTGCCCATTATCTGCTTGGGAAAAAAGGTGAATAGCCATTTAGCGTTCGAAGAATCACCGATAGATTTTTGAGGCGGCGTCCGCAAAGCTACCAACGTACTTTATTATAGTTGATACTTTTACAATTTTACACTTTTACACTCTCACAATCTTACACCCTTATATACCAAAATCCAAAACATCTCTTCTTCCCTTGATGGCTAGTGTTGACAAAGCTCATTGCCCCAATAGAGTTGGATAGATCAAGCCAGAAAGACCCCAAAAGATTGCAGAGCCATGTCTCTTACTATTTATCTTTCCGGTGCAATAGCTCTTGTCATCCTGCTTTTATCCACCTGGCGTCGCCGGTCACGATTCCCAGGCATTCCAAGAATTGGCAAAGCCGCAAGTTTTCTCGGTCTTAATCTGTCGGCCGCGAAAAAGGAGTTTGTACTTAATGGGCATCTTCTTGTAAATGAAGGCTATCATAAGGTGAGACTTACTTTCCCCGTTTCATTTCCTCGAATAAACACAAATAATTGGAACACAGTATAAAGACCAGCCCTTCATTGTTCAAACACAGTGTATGGAACGCCTAATCCTCCCACCTAAGTTTCTCGCGGAGCTACGTATGCTACCAGAAACGAAGCTCAGTCAACCTGCCGCTCTAGTAGAGAGATGGTTGGGTTATTATAGTGGTGTAGATATTATACTTCAGAGCCGTCATCATGCTGAAGTTTGCAGGGTGCAACTCACCCAGCACTTACGTGAGTGCAACACACCAAGTTAACGGGTCCAAGTATCAAAGCTGACATTGGTGTTCTAGCTGAATTCGTGCCAGACATGGCGGCAGAGCTTTCCCTTGCGATGGCTAAATCCCTAGAACATTGCAGTTCGCGAGGTGAGATTGTACGTACATCCTATCAAGCATCACTTATCTTACTATCCAACCCAGAATACACACCAATAACCACATACGAATTTGTATACTCGATGGTCCTTGCCGTAACCTCACGAGTCTTTGTTGGTCTACCGCTCGCTCGTGAGAAAGCTTGGCTCGATACCATATCCGCCTACTTAAATGAAGTATTGGTAACTTCAAGTGCACTTCGTCCATATCCTCGCCTCTTACGTCCTATACTCCGACCATTCCTTGCCCCAAAAGGTCGCATGGATGCCATTCTCTCAAAGGCTCTTGAGATTTTAGGACCTGCTATATTGGAGAGGCAAAACCCAGACCATAAAGCCAATGATCTGTTAGGATTCATAATCTCGACATCTGAGGTTGTGATTCCGATGGAGGTTATTTTGAAGCTTCTGGTTATAAATTCTGCAGCGGTTTGCTACCCTCTTTTAACCAGTGCCGTGATATTCCGAGGTAGAAGCTGATTAGACAACAAATAGCTACACACATCCACAATGGTTGCAGTCCACACTCTATATGAACTCTGTGAGAGACCCCAGCACTTCACCGATTTACGAGCCGAAGTTAAGGACGCCCTGCAAGAGGATGGATCTTGGCAATATTCCACAACGAAGAAACTGAGAAAATTGGATAGTTTCATGAAGGAATCCATGCGGTATAATCAACCAAAGGGTGCCCGTGCGTATACATTAATCTCGTAAAGAAAAATATCTGACAAATGACCGCAGTATCATTCGACAAAATTGTCCTCACCCCCCACACCCTCTCCACTGGCCTCCATCTTCCCGTCGGAACATTCATTTCCATGGCATCCGAATCCATGTCCCGCGATCCCGCCTACTACGGAGATTATACCGAACCCAACACATTCAGCCCCAGCCGATTTTACCAACCTATGCCGAGCACTCAAACAACCACTTATAACCCACTAAAGGAATTTATAGGCATCGAACCGGGAAATCTGGCGTGGGGAAATGGAAGATCTACTTGTCCTGGCCGATGGTATGCGGATGCCATTATCAAACTTGTTATTGGGAAGTTGTTGGAAGAGTATAGAGTGGAGTTTCAAGCGGGACAGAAGAGGAAGGCGAATATTTATACAAATGGGGGGATGGCGCCTGATCCGACGCAGAAGATTTGGGTGAGGAAGTTGGAATGAGGTGAGAGTAGAAGGCTGAGATAAAGATAGATGGGGGAGGAATATAATGTGGGGGCGGTCAATCTAGGTGCGAGTGTTCTGTGAACCTGCTCTAAGATTGGGGGATGGGGGATAGTAGATACAGATTAATAATAGATCTAGATAGAGGCTGGATACTATAATAGTTAATACTTTCGTGGCAACAGCCAATTCCACATTCTACTCCAATCTTCAAGACCCCAACTTTAAACCTCGTTACCCGCATCTCCTTTACTAATCCTTCCGCAAACTCAATCAGAGTCCTGTTGTCCCTCACTTTCTCAAATTGCCTCCAGTCAGAGCAATGAAGCTAGCAGCAAAAGCACCGGAGAATAAATCAAAGATTCCAGTATCCTCGCTTCCGATTACATTACCCGGCTACACCTTTGTCCTCCCCACCCACCACACAAGAGAACTCCAAGCCCCCCAAAAAATAAAAAGGAAACGAGACATACAACAGTGGGGATTCGCTGGTGGTCACCCACCCAACTACTAATCCACCGATCTGAAGCTTGTGTATGGCAGAGCGGACGGGATGCCCAATTCTCTTCAGTCTATGGTCGTATGTGCTATGGTGTTATCTTTTTAGGGATATATTTCAAGTTGAGACGATAGTTATATAAGCGAGGGGCGACGACAAGGTTTTGAGAAATTGCGGTTTATGATGAAATCTCATACTGGGTCGTCTCTTTTTGAAATGGTTAGACGTTGACTGTGGATTGAGGTTACAATGCCACTAGGAAGTATGGTTGGGTTGTCTTCTTGGGACGAAGGGCGCAATTTGCCTAGTTTGGTTTTGATTCACTATCGTTATCGGGATGGTGATATGTAACATGGCGTGTAGCATGATGTGTAACATGATGGAGAATAAATTGACGATTTCTAATCTAAAAAGGGGAGGACAAGTGGCACTAGGTAGCCCCTCCCTTCACTACCGATATCCCCTAATGGGATATGGATATCCAGACAACAAGTTTCCACCTCTGAAAGGTATGTAGACCATAAATATATGGACCATCGCTTCCACCTCCCACATTGATGATGCCGGGATAGAAAGCCACGGTGAGTAATCGGTCTTTAGATCAATCTTCTTGCACTTAAATAGATCACACACCATAAAATATTGGTGTGAGCCTGCGTATGGCAAGTAATTTTTATTCCCCTATGCCCCTCTTGTCCTTGGTAGTATGAGAAATGACTTACTTTTTTTGACATCAAACCAAATGAAAGCACATATCATTTGCGAGTTAATGTATGTCATTTATATGGAAGCTTTGATTGTATTACACCATGGGAACGATGCTCAATCCTTGCTTTTCGGGCTGCAAGAAGTTTGCATCCGAATTGAGTCTCCCGCATCGGACCGGATGACGAGCTTCATCTCCAGAACCTTCAGACAATAACAACTAGGAATCCCACTTCAACTTCAGAAATGTGCGGAACCGAGCAGATTAAATGAGCACTAACTCATACACACATGTCAAGACTGACATGTGAATAGATCATCGATGCGCCGAAGCGCTCGGCAGCGACCTGAACATTCGAAAAATGAGATGTCAAGGGAAGATAAATGTGCGCACACAAAACCAGTCCCACGCATTGAGAGCATAGGAGCGAATTGAAAAGTGTAGGCGTTTCTGCTCTTCGGACGGAATGAGAGCCAAGTGACACGGAGGATCAGTCTCAAAGCCCAATTTAATGTCCGGTAAAACGTCGATAGGCGATGACTGTCGTATAAGATAGGAGATCAGAGATAAAGGAGAGAGAATTAAATTCTATAATTGAGTACTGTGATATCCCAACCGTGAAGTGGTATTGTCTTCCCAAAGCGCCGTACGCCATTCATCCAAGGTCGTCAAGCCAACTCCCATTATCAAATTATATACCGTGCCATTTTCACTACACCATAGGCAAGAGGACATCAATTATTTCCGTGGTGGCGGTTTGCCCCAAAATTGATCTTTGAGTTCGTTTTTAAAGTATTGAATAAACCGACTTGACTTCTCTGGGTCATCGATATTGGTACCGCCCATTTCGGAAGGATCCTTGCCATGACGAGCCTCGTGTACTCTTTTGTGGACTTTGCGGACTGCACTGTGAAATGTAGGACTTCTTAGAAGCTGGAGATCTATAAGCAATAGGAATTTGGGGATCGATGTGGGGATACGAACTCGTGCGACTGCCCATGCCTGAATGATTGTTAGTAAGAATAGCAACATAATAATATGCTGTAGAAGGCATCTTCACCTCAAAGGCTGCTAACCATAAAGGCATATTGATCAAACTCGAATTATCATGATCTGCCTTACTGCATAGGTAGGTAAAGAGTATAGAAATGATTGATGGATGGATGGTAGAAGGCAAAAATCCTTCACTAAATTTGATTGGGACCTCGCTTAGAAAGCCATATCTGATTGGCCATTAATATTAGGTTACATAATCAGAACATATGATACTAGTGTAACCTCTGTTCTCTCGAGCTAAAACGGCAACCACAGTTGCTCTTTCCTCATATGATATCTCAAGTGTACCATTCCTACTCGATATGGCGAAGTCGTTCTATCTGGGTGGAATCGAGTGTTTTGTAAGTTCCTGCTTCTGTTTTTCATCTCTTCTCTCAACTTTTTCTTTGCATACACATTCACATCAACTCATCAAAGATTTTGGTATCTCTGTCCTTCCTACAACCTTCTATTCTTTCTCTTGCTGGACTTGTCACATTTTTATATCTTCATTCTCAACACTGTTGTGTGGACCTTCGCTTTTTTCCGGAAGAAACTTCTCAGTTCAGCTCTCTACGTCAATTGCCGTGGCCAAGGCACCACAGTCTATCATTTTCTACTACGAGCATATTTCATAGCTTGTTTAAGCTGTCCTTATTGCAACATCATCTTTTCTTTCCTTTTATATGCCTCATCGCACTCCAATCGGTGCCACTATCGCAATTCAACACCGTCTACGTTCCTTCCGTTCTGGAGCCTCAAGTGCTTCAACAACCAATTCTCCTTCGCATCCAAAAGAGCCTATAAGCCGCAAGTTGCTTCACAAGATGACTCACCCATGTTCATCAAGGCGAGACTTTGCCATTGATGTATCTAAGGAGTATCTACTTCTCGCTGGTGGTAGTTCCATGCCTCAGGCAGATGGATGCTCTTCCAGCAAGGCAGCAGATGATGAGGATGAGCGTGCCGTAAAAGTAGCAGAAGCAGGGCTTGCTGCTGCGAGCGATCCCAAGACGGCAATGCCATCTTTCTTGAAGATCTCACACGATGGTATGCTCCTCGCTCACAATATTTCGGAGAACAAGTACTCACCTAATTGCAGAAATGAAAGAAAAATACGCGGCTCTGACGAAAATGGAGGAGGATCGTTTGGCAAACAAAGATGATCCCAAGTGGGCAAGAGAGGAGCCAGATCGTGAACTCGATCGTTATGCCAACGTACATCCATGGGCTGCCAACCGTATCAGGCTCGTCGTCCCCGAGGGTTATAACGACTACATCAACGCATCTCCTGTCACTTTGACATCTACTGCCGAAAAACAAAGTACACTAAAAAAGGGGCTTCAAGACAAGTACATTTGTATGCAAGGTCCGAAATCCCAAACAGTGGACCACACCTGGCATATGATGTGGCATTCGATTTCAGTACCCGATAACGCAGCACCTGGTGTTATCATCATGCTTAGTCCTCTAGTTGCACCCAATCCAGCCAAACCCGAAGAGATGATGGAGAAATGTTATCAATACTACCCTATGAGTGAGGAAGATCCACCTCTCATGGTCAACGAATCACAAGCGCTTGGAGACAATTTCAAAGCCAAAGTTCGATTCGTGAAAAGAGAGGAGAATGTTGAGGGCACTGGTATCGAGGTTCGTCAACTTGCTATGTCTGTAGAAGGTGAAGAAGAAGAGAAAACCATCTGGCATTTCTTTTATCCCCTCTGGCCTGATATGGGTTCATTGAATAGCCAAAATGTCAAAAGTGTTCTGACATTGATGGATCTTTCTCGAGCAAAGAATCAAGAGGAAGAGAATCCAAGAGTCGTACATTGCAGTGCTGGTGTTGGAAGAACTGGTACTTTTGTTGCTTTGGAGTTTTTGTTGGGAGAACTTCAGGGTGGAGCCTGGGAAGGATGGGATCAATCAGAAGAGAAAGGTAGCGATGCCATCTATGAGACTGTCGACCAATTGCGTCAACAAAGAAAGACGATGGTCCAAGCAGTGGAGCAATATATCTTCCTTTATGAAGTATTGAGGAAGTTGTGGGAGGAGAAGTATAGGTTGCCATGTTTTGGTGGCGAACATACTCACGATTCTCCTCCTGAGGAAGGCAAGAATACTGTATACAGGGCTATCCCCCAAAAATAGCTTAGCTTGGGAAGTTTGACGGCATTTGGTAGAGGGGGACGTTTTACAGATGAATTCGTGCTTTTTCTCACTGTTTCTGCTTGGTGTTGTATTTGGAGTTAGATGATGGGTTTCTGTTGGGAGGGAGTTGTTCCTGTAATGGATGAAGTAGCACAATCGAACCTAGAATCATAATCCTCTCAATATTGAACATTCTTGGTTCCCTGCATGTGCGATAACTAGAAGAAAGTTGAGAATTTATGAGCCCCAATGGCGCCTCGGTTTTGAACAAGATAACGAAAGTCGGATAGAGCTTGAAAGAAAGAGATGATAGCCACAACACATTCCTAGGCAAGGATCGTGATAAACAAGCAGTCTAATGTCCGTTTGTTGCACATCTGTACAAATTTCTGATGTATGTCTCATTTAATAAGAGGTTTGGGTGAGTTGAAGAAATAGGAATATGGTATGGAAATACGTTGAAGGGATGAGGGGTGGAGGAAAATTAGTGGTTTGATCGGCGGATGAGATGCGACGATTTTGGTTGGAGAGTTATGGATGGGGAAGTGGTGAAAGTTGCGGTTTTGGGGTGTTATTGTGAACTTGATGGGGTTTGAAGAAGGGGGGGGGAATGGGGATTTGAAGAGTTGGTGATGAATGGTAAAAGATAAAAGGTCACAAAACAGGTGGTGTACTTTTTTTTTGAAGACTGACCCTAATAGAGAGAAGCTAGAGATGTATTCGAGGAACGGTTGGATTGCCTTTGGAAAGTATGGAGGTGTGGTTTGAGAAAGGGNGGGGGTTACTAGAGGGTGTTTGTGGGATGTATGATGTGCTCAATTGATTATTATTGTTGTTGCTTGAGTGTAGTTGAGTTAGTGGGTAAACGTTGCCTTTTTTCTGATGTATGTTACTGCCGCTTATGAGAAGTTATGACTGTATATGTGGTTGAGATTATCCCTGAAGTTAAAGTCGAGAGATTACATCAATATTTAGATTACATCCTTACTCCTTACAAGTAATGCTTGGAGTTGCGAGAAAGTTTCTGGCAGTTTACAGACCTTCAAACTTCCAGTGCTCATTCTACAGGAAGATTAATGTTTGTAATAGAAGGCTGAATAGCTTTTATAACCTCTTTGAATATTGTTGGTATGTGGTAGGTTGTTGGGTTCGAGGCTTGGATTTAGCAGGAGGAAAGAAGCGAGCGGTGTGGTTATGAAAAATTACCATGATCCAAATGTTGTAGCCTGTAGGGAAATAATTAATGGAGACCCAATACCTGTGATCAATATTGTTTACCTTCAACTATGAGATATGCAATCCTCTGATGGTAGAGAGAATGGAGAGGTCTGGTGAGGAGGGGCGGGTTTGAGGGGCGAGAGATGGATGATGAGGGATTGTTTTTATCGATGCTTGCAAAAGAGTGAGTGTTGTCTTTTTCTGAGGTTTATCACTGTCGATAACTATGTATCTCTATTGCTTGGATGACAATCCGAATGTTTGAAGATCCCATTAGCAAGCGCTATAAAGTGCATCCATACATCACTTTCATTCAGGGTATCAATACTTTTGTGGGTATAATTTTTGATCACTGGAAACCTTGACCAATAACGGCATTCTTCTATATCTAAAAGTTTCTGATGTATTTAAAGGTAGACTGACCGGGCACTCAACGTACGCAGATTGGTTTCGTGCTGCGTTAATCAACTATGATGCAAAGTCACTCGCGAGCTGC
Source organism: Myriosclerotinia curreyana (assembly GCA_002162495.1). Lineage (NCBI taxonomy): Eukaryota > Fungi > Ascomycota > Leotiomycetes > Helotiales > Sclerotiniaceae > Myriosclerotinia > Myriosclerotinia curreyana. Next base: position 154,798 of record NGKJ01000069.1, on the reverse strand, counting down.
CAGCTTGCCAACCGCAAGATGATAATCTGGCTACTCAAAATGATGGCAATATTCGAAAGCCCCTCATTGTCGGATTGCAATCCGGTCTTTTGGAAACATTGTTCTAGTCTGCTTTTGTGCTGGAGGATATCTGCAGATCCACAGTCCTTGTGCTGCCGTGTTTATGGTGAAGTTGATTTGCCAAGTTTGATTGATGATCAGATCACTTTTATAGTATTAGGTGCATGGTGAATGGTGGATCAATATTTGAGTTGTACTATACTAGTGTTTGGCAGGAGGTTTGGGGTAGGGATTGATATTGGAGAGAGGGCTAGATAGGTATAGAAAGCACTTGATGGACGACACTCTACTTTTTTCTTCATGCCAGGTTCCCCGTCAGCTCGATCTCAGCCTAAGGAGCAGTCTAGTTTTCACTAGATCTATGGTTTATGCCGCTGGGAATCTTAGGGAGGTAAGCAGTTGGAGACTTGGAGTCGCTGGAAACTTGGGGGAATGTCGATTTCATGTCATTATTGGAGACGTGGTTGGGCTTTGAGATGATGGTGAGAGGCGAGTGTTATCATTATTGTCATTCTTTTCTTGTCTTCGTCTCTTAACATGAAACAATATAGGGAGAGATGGGATGATATTCTTAAGACTTGGGAGTCTCATGATTGAATCCAATAAATCATATCAATATAGTATATACAAACTTCCTTATTAGCACAGGCAACCATAATAGCAAGGATACTACTCTATCTCGGCTGTCCATTGGCTCAACTCGAAGCTGCGACTCAGAAAGTTGCCCGGTCATATATTGAGTAACCTTTATAAGGGGGTGGAAGGGGGATGGAGATGGTGAATGGTATCGCTGCGGTACTAGATTGGGAAGACTCTGTGTTTAGCAAAGGCGGGGTGAATAGAGAAGAGTAATAGCGGGGAGGGGTAGTGCCTATAAAAGAAATCTTGAAGACAGGTACTCTTCTTTTTTCACAATACTAATCTTGACCAAAATTGAAACAGTTGACAGGAAGTGAATTTCTGCGATTGTTTCTCAGAATCTAAAGAAATTCCGAATTGATGTACTGCTGCTGGTTGAATTGGAGTCTCGGGGCTTAGATGGACTCGTGTGTAAATATTTGCCGCCTTTCTTCCGTCAGATTGCTGTCACCTACGAATGTGCAAGTGAATTTATAGCAATGGTTAGGCAATTCCCCCAAAAAACCAAAGGAAGTATAAAACTATCTTCAATGCATCTGCGGCACCGATATTCACTGTCTAGAGCCATTACTACAGTCCGCAGTTCATGCTGGTTTTAGTTTGACTGAATTACGGTAGTTGCACGAGCATAATTCAAGAAGAATGATCTTTTTAGTTTCTAGAGGTCGATTTTGGTGAATTGCAATACATGGAAATCACGGGAAAGAGAATGTATATGGTGAATGATAGGAAACTGGCAAACGGGGGGCAAGAAACGAGATGGAGGGGTATTAAACAGCTATTGATGGATGGATATCAATATTTTTATTTGCGCCAAAATTGGAATACGGACCGAACGGCAGCATCTAGGAGAGCAAAGTGAAGCTTGCAGCGATAGTTGGAAAACTGAAATGTGTGGTCTGTGGAATCAGGGAGGGAGGTTTGATGAGGGTATATTGCTTTCGCTTTTTCTTATTGTTGTCACTAGGTCCGATATTGGCAGGTTGAAATATGTGGAGTTGAGATGATAATACTTATGCACGAAATTTCTGCCGTCGTTACCAGAGAGATAGATACCTAGGTACTCGTCATATCTTGTTCCTTACCAATGGTCGGATAATCGATAGGCAGAGTGACACTCTGAACACCAACCTACCACACTGTCCACATGTACGTCGCCTCTGTTCACAAAAGTCATGTTGACCTCATAGAGAAATTGGCGATAACTTATAGCTTCAAAAAGATACTTTTCGTTCCTGGGAAAACCTCAAGTGAATTGCCTGAGAGTGTGACATAGAGGTGGGTCGAGGACTTGGAGTATTGCTTGTATGGTAGTACCGGAACTGATATTGGCGGGGTATAGAGGGGTATGATAGAACTAGCTGGCACCGGGGGATGTTAGGATATGCTGTGGGACATGAATGGGGCCGGCGAATGATGATTGCATGCCATGGGAAAGCACCGTAAGTTGATGGGGAGATAATAAGTAGAAAAGGGTCGAGAGTCCAGAGGATGGATATGAAAGCGATGGAGGACCTCTCTTTTATTCTCTTACTCTAGAAAAGCTAATCTGCAGCGAAGGCGAATAAAAGATGAGAAGGGGGTCACTAGTATGATTGTTCTATGTAAGATAGGATCTTGGTGCAGTATACGTTTATGAATGCAGCAGTGTCATGACATTAGATGGTATCGAAAAAGAAAATGTTGTCTTTATTCTATTTCTCGTTGTCATATCATAAGGAAAACAGATGAAAAAGCTAATAATTGAAATTCCATCATCATTATTGGAAAATTAGGCACTCATCGAAGTCCCATATTTACTAAAATAATACTTGGGTCTAGACGGGGATGGTCGAGTTATCTTTTTTATGGCAAACTTGTTGTAGTTCTGACTCAGTTGGAAGGAGAATACGCCTTGTAAATTCAAAACGGGATTCCGAACTGGGATTTATTCTGGTGGCGCACGGAGGAAAATTCCGGAACTGAATAGTATAGTCTCTTGTGACTTCAAGCCATTAGAGGTAGATAAATGGTGAATTCTAACGTTATGGTATTGTAAATGATTGTGTGGGAGCTTGGCCATGGAATGAGGGGGTGGAAAAATCATGCTAGGGGTATATAAGAGATGGATCATGGATGGTATCTCCAAGAACTCAGGAATAACGAATGCATACAACTGCGATTATATGGAACCGTGTTTCGGTAAGGACCAAAAAAAGAACACAGGAGAAAGGATAGTTAATGTTTTTATGCTATAGTGGTATCCTACTGTCTGTACTATACTCTGAACATGCAAGATAGTTATATACTGTCATAGCAATGAAGGAGGTGATGAGTGTCGTTTTATGTTTCAGTCACCAACAGAAAGCTTTGTTTTTATTCATCAGAACGCATAGCCGAAGTTGTGGCCAGATCATTGTTTTGAGTTCTTCAGGCGATGGGCTAAACTGTGGAAAGAGCATGACAATGAATGCCCCTTGTATCTTTCTGGTTTGAAATTGAAAGGAAAAGAAAGAGGGAGAACTACTCTATATATGTCAGATAAAGAGCCTGGTTGGTGCTCACGGTGGTTGGACTGTTTTGTGGAAAGATATGGGTCAGTGTAGTGAAGTTTTGGGGGAGGGCGGGTGATGAGATTGGCTGGAGTACTCCCAAGGACATGTGCGTGTGACGAAAGTTATTGGTTGAGGTTATCCGCATCTCCAAGCTCAATGTCGAGTGTAAGTGAATCTATTGGATAATAATGGATGTTCGTGATTGTTCGCCTACCCCGACGGGGGATCCGTTCCATATGCTCAACTTTGAAGTTTGCAGTGAATGTTAAACAAGCTTCTGGACCCCAGAGAAGCAGAAGGAAGTAGTATTAATCCAGTGCATTGTTTGTTGTACAGTTCAATGTTCTCTTTCCTATACAAAGAAGAGCAGCAATTCAAGATGCTTCCTGTCTCCATTGTCCTCCATCGAGGAGTAGTACTGGAGATACTAGGTGTCCCTCACCCACAAGTGCACTGAAGATGACTGTGTTGATATCACATCTGAAAAGTTAAGCTATAATAGATGACTATAATTTGTTGTCCCTTCTTGGTTCAATGGGGAACAATCACTCTCGTTGCCTTTTCTAGGTTTTTGAAAAATCATGCTGATTATTAAAATTTGAATTATTCGGCAACATAAATCCAATACTTGGACTGATGTTAGATTGAGGTACATGAGAATAATCAGAAATCTTAAAGATACGGCTTGTAGGATGTCTGTTACTACGGTACTATGAGCGAGAGGTGATCCCAAACCTTGCTATGAGTCTATCACAAGCTCCACTTTGCTGAGTATAGCACGAGCCTCACTATTCATCACTGCCTTTTATAATTCTTTGGCGATTTTCGAGAGACCCGTTAGAATCGGCATGTATTATGGAATAAACGGTAAATCAAAAAGTAGAAGCTAAGAGCATAGTGAATAAAGCAACCACTGCCGCTTTTGAATTACAGACTTCGAGTATGTGTGATGTGCTATATCTGGCTGTGTGACTGACACATGTATGTGACTGTAATTTGGCTTACTCGGTTAAATCCAGGTAGATCAACACAAAGGGTTGAACCAGCAAAATACAACATGAAATCATATCATAAGCAAGAAAAGACCTCCACAAAAGCATCGAGAACAAAAGAATAAATAAAAAGCTGAAACATACAAACGAATTGACTGACCACTCGGCGTATCCATACTTGTACTCACTCGCACAACACAGCAGTGCAGTGGGGTCATCTCGCTTGGGGGGTAGACGGTGAGCTCCTCAGGATTAGATTACTAAGTCAGCAAGTGGCATGTATATATATATATATATATATACTCGAGTAATAAGAGGCAACAAATGAGTGAAAGGCAGGTACGATCGAAATGAATAGTGCGGGGTAGGACAAACGATGAAAGAGCATCCATTACTTACTTACTAGGTATCTTAAAGATCTCCATCTTCCAGTTGATCTCGAGGTCGAGGGACAATGATTCTATACATATATCAAGTACAAAAACATTTGAACCAAGTGGGAACTTCGAAAAGCTGCATCTTGACCTGCATGATTAGATGAGTTTTAGTCTTTTTAGATGCAAGTAAAACAGCTGTGCGTGCTACAAGTTAATTATAAAGGATGACGAAAGAAACGTGTCAATCCGTCCGGACTCCCGTTGTCAATACAATACAATACGGTCTTCAAAGTTCAATCATCACCAAATCTATATCGAGAACTTCACTCCAACTGATCTGTTCCTGAATTAAAATGGTCCCCAAGTTTGAAGGGTTCTCGATGACAAAGCAAAATAATCTATTATAATTGGTTAATTCTGGGCGGTACCTTGGCTTCCCCCGTTGCTCAGTTGACTGACTAACCGAAAATCGATCTATGTAAACAAAAATGGATTCACTACTGCGCCATCTTCTTTTTTGGTAAGAAAGTTTAACCTTCTTCCTGCCACACAATTTTTTAAACAGAACCACATCAAAATTATTATTGCGCATGAAATCTGAAATCTGGATCCAAATCTACTCTCCTCTCTCTTTTTCTCCATTTTCTGGAGAATTCAAAGAAACTGCTACGCATTTGATCTTTTCCCTCCCCTTCATAACTTATTTGTGTGTTGATAAGCAGTAAAACAAAATTTATATCCACATTCTTCTCAAACCATCTCAACGAACCTTACGAATTACTTTATACAACTCGAATCGAATCATACATTCCTGAAGATAGCCACAACATTCTTCGTCCTTGAAACTTCTTCAACAAGTTGTATACATTCCACGGCTGCGACTCCGACGGTCGCTCCGAATACACGGGGGAGACGGGAGTGGCAGACTCTATTATCGCATTCGGTCATTCGTTTCAAGACATCACATAGTTTAAGATGGCGGACAGAGGGTTTGGAGGCTTCTTGAGTGAGTTGTGGGAATGCTACCAACAGTGAATTGAACAGTGTGCTAACATATTTCATAGGAGCGGTGCCATTTTTAGGATACCATCATGTGTTGATGATATTGATCGCAATCACCATTATATTACTTTGTGAGTAACTTTTCACGTCCAACATTCCATTGAGTACCCAATTAACATTCTTTCAGCTCTTCTATTAGCAGGATGTTCATCTTCATCACCTATGATACCCGATATTTTCCTTATTTCCCTCTACTACCAATCATATACACCAGTACCATCAACATCACAAACCGACTATAATGTACACACAGCAATATCTAATATTGTTGGTCAAGCAAAATTGGCAGCAAGAGTTGGATACTTTGGTATCTGCATCAATCCAGATGGAGGTGCATGGTTATGTAGCAATAATGCAACTGCATTGGCGAATGAAGTGAGCGTGGATCAAGATCCTTTGAATTTGATTTGGCTAGCAAGTCAATTTAAAGATATGATTGTTTTCCCATACCTAATGTAAGAAACTTTCTTAGATTTTCTCTGCTCAAGCAAAGTAACTAACGACTTCACAGTATCATTGCTATCATCTTTGCATTCATCTGTCTATTACTTCTAGCCACATTTCCCGGATGGCACGAAGAAGAGGATGCCCACGGAAGTGAACGAGAAGTTAAACCTTTCCCATCCCGACCGGTCTCCCAAATTGCTCTAGCCATCATCTTCATCGCCTCGATCTTCGTTCTCGTCTCCGTTTTATGGCAACATACAGCTTCAGTAGCCGCCTCCATCATAGCCCAAGATCTCGGGAACGGCAGCGTGAGAAGTGGTGTTGGTAGTACAGCTATGGTACTCGGATGGTTCTCCTTTGCTCTGCTCATCATAGTAACGATTGGTTTACTAGTCATGATATTGAGTATAAGAGTCTTGTCAGAGACATTCGGTTGATAGATTCAATTACTTCCATGAAGAGAGAGATGAGATATATATCCATATCGAGAAGTTGATTGGTTGATGATTTTTTAAGATTTGTTTGGCGTGCATGATAAATACCATAACGAGGATATCGGTGGATTGATATGACGGTTCAATTTTTTGGGACTTTTGTTTGGAAATATCCAGAAGTCTTTNTTTTTTTGACGCGGATAAAAAATTACTCGATACGATTTGTATACATGGGTAATGCATTTGGGATGGAGTTCGAGATGGACATTGGATTTGTTTTTGAGTCTTTTTATATGAGAGATCCCTTCCCGGGCTGGGGAAATGGACTCGATGAGGGATGTCTTCATGTTAGGATAGGATGGGGTATTAATGATGGATGGTTAGGGAGGATGGG
>NGKJ01000069.1:137256-147853 GCA_002162495.1 Myriosclerotinia curreyana | reverse complement strand
GGGCGGCTCTTATCATTTGGCTGGATGGGGTTCACGAATTGTATGCATGAGATGTATGAGGGAGGGCACTGGCACTGACACTGCCTGGGAGTATGATATGAGTAAATGGAAGGAAGCGTTTTCTGTATCGATGCCAAATAAAAGAGAATCTCCAAGCACTTGATTGATATTTGTCTCAGTGTGATTGATGGGTACAGTGTGATGGCATGGTGGAAAGAGGGGAGGGGAGTAGAGGGGGAGTAGAGGGGGAGTAGAGAGTGAATATGTGGAACTATATTTTTAAGTTTTCACGTGTAGGTGAATTTTATTGGTAATGAAGGAAGGTAAGAGAAGGGAAGGCCATAAAGTAAAGTGTGGAGAGTGTATCTGTATATATGGAACAAGGTTTCTAGGTGGGTATGAATCGTGCTGGTAGCGGGGGAAGTGACTGGAGAGCGGAAAGTTCGTCAGGGCATGAAAAGGGGAAGAGCGGATATCTGAAACTATGCAGTACTCTTATGAGTCTCATCCATCGCCTTCTGTTCCTCAAATGCTAAGTTTGGATAGTGTGGAAGTATTGTATGCTGCTGTTCAAGCCTACTTCACAAAATAAAGTAAAATTGATATTTCATCTACGCGTGGTTAAGTTCTGTTCCTCTTTCGAAAAGATAAATTAATTCTTTTATCTGAGTCGCACCCAGATGAATGGCGCAGATTGCGAGCTAATTAAACTATGTGAAGTGAAGAGACAAGTGAACACTGGTGGAGCTTCTGTAATCATTAAAAAAAATCTCTGATATAGGAAGCTAAGGAGTTACGCGCTGGCACGGAACAACAAATGTGCCAGTAATAAAGTTGATGGTGTTAGTTTAAACTCCAGATTCAGGAGGTATCATTCTTTTATCCCTGAGGCTCTGCGGCTTGCATCATATTCACAATGTTCATTGTCCTCCCTTTTCCAAAGCCTAGCTGAGAGGGAATGACGCAGGACATGCTGCTCTCCAAGTCTGTTTTGCCAGGGAAAGTCACATTCGCTACTCTATTTGAGGGTGGGCACTATTCGACTCGTCTTTTCGTAATTAGAGCTCTGTGGCTTTCTTATGCGAGGAACCTCGTTCTTTTGAACGAAATTAAATCGGGAAGCTAGGGGGATGGGAGTGGGGNNGGGGGGGGAGAAAAGCCCCAGTATATCAAATCGTGAGTTGCAAAAATGAGGGATTGAATGAATACCTGCTGGAATTTTGAGTCTTCGCCACGGGTGCTCTCGTCCTCCTCCCGACCCCCCCTTTACTTTCGGTTTCAGAGGTGTGTGAGGACCTCGCGATTCTCGTATGTGGCGCGAGTTGGGGGTTGGAGCTAGGGAGGGCGGTTATGATCTTGATCGAGCCTCGATCGGGGTGGATGGCTTTGGAGAAGGGGGACAGGGGGATAGGGGATAGGGGATTGTTGACATCTTGATCATTTCTGTGGTCCTCCCGATTTCCCTCGATTTGCCAAAATGTCTGATGTAGGTAATAATCGCTTAATATTCCGTAGCGAAGAAGAAAGGAGTGAAAACTCTCTCTCATACTTGAACTTCACTTTGCTTCATGCCTATGTGAAGGGTGAAATATTCGCAGTGAACACAAAACAGAACCCAAAAAATTGTTGCACATCTAAACAATTGATTGTCGTGATTTTTTATTCAATTGATTTTGTCGCGACAATTAATGTTAGATCTTACAACTTCTGCGACCTCCCCCAATCTTTTAATACGGCTTTCTTTCTTACCGCAAAGCTTTATATATGTTCTAAAGAGGGAAATCAGATACTGGTTCCCGATAGCAGGTACTGGTCAAGTCATGGATTGAGTTGAAATACAAATATATAATCAGCATCTACATTAAGATATGAATGCTAAAACTTGGATGTTGCTTCGACTAATGTTTCATAAAGATCAGAAACAATGGAAAAGGTGGACTTTATCTCTACAATAGCAGCGGTAGTCGTCTTCAAGTCTATCTTGTATTCTTGCGATCAGAAAGTACATGGCTCTTATTGCTAAAGAGCTAGGGTGTTTCTCTTGCAGTTCACTATTCTGTGTTATGTTCTAGTGCGTTTGGAGTGTTATACTTTCTGGCTGCATGAGCAGTTACTTCCTATATCTGGAGTACTACAAAGAGATCGACACTTCCTGTTCCTGTACGTTTTGCTTTCGCGTAAAGTGGTTTTTCGCGTACCGAAACTAATTAGCAATTCAAATCCTATAATGTTACCACAGTATGTTTTCAAAATACGGGTATTAGAATTCTAAGAGCAAGGCCTGGATTCCTATCATCTAATTAGACATTGCTATAAGATCTAATCTCCAGTTAATCATTGAAACTGAGGTTGAGATGAAGTTATCCGAAGTGTGTGATATAGTATTCACCGCCTTTATAGGTATTGGCAGAATAATTAATGACAAAAAGAAGGCGGTCAGACAACCTCGAAAGTGCCTTTCTGACATCCATTTGGAGTTGTTGATATTCTTTTACGACAAGACTTTTAATCTTTTGTCTTATGCAACAGCCATGATGCCTTTGAAATTTAGACAAAAATATATTTTGGAAATGTTAGAAAAGTTTTGTCGACTGCGGCTCTAAAAATAAAGTGGAATTTCATACGGCTGACCAAATCGCGGATTGTCTTTGGTCCGACGCGTCTACCCTAGAGAATGCTTGACCGTGGCCCACGACATGAATTATTCCATGATGCCATTGAAAAATGATACAAAATTAATTTTATGATTTTTATGACTTTATGACTTCACGGCAGATATTCATAATCAATACTTTATATTATAATTCACTATTATAATACAAATACTTGTCCATATATCATTTGTTCACGCGACAATACGAATTCTGTGCCGCGTTTTCTAATATCATTCAGAAAGACAATCTTGGGATTTGGATCTGCCAATTTGCAATATGGATGAAGCAGAGCGCAAGTCCTTCGAAGAGCGCTCAAAGATACTTAGAGTCGAACTGAAAGTATGGGAAAAGGACTTTCAAAGTAAAAACGAGGGGCGCAAAGCATCAAGGGAGGACATCAAAGCAAACCCGGATATTGGTATGGTTATCTACGTTTATACACTTTGACAATTGTCTGTACTAACTTCTCTCCAGCTTCAAAATATAAAGAATTCAACAAATTACGCGATATACTTTCCGGGAAGATTTCGCATATACCTCCACCAGCTTCTAAACCGACGCCTCGAAAGAGAAGACATGAGGAAAATCAGAATGAAACTCCCCAAAAGCGGTTACATGTCGACAGAACACCCTCGAAGAATACAATACTACCATGGGATGTTGACCCTTATCATTCCCCTTCCATTATGAGGAATCTGTTTGCTACACCTTCGAAGAAAACCGCAATTGGACCTACACCACAAAAGGATGGACAGGTTCTTGGCTTATTTGATTTGGATCCAGATAGTGCGGCAGATTCTCCTGGCACTGCTCCCGGAACAAGAAAGCCAGCTGCAACACAAGCTACACCTCGAAAACATAAAATAACCCCACGGAGCACAATAGCAATTATGCATAGCAATACGCCATCGTCGAGAAGGACTTTGTTATTCAGTACACCTCTAAAGAACAAAATTGCTAATGGTCCAGGATCAACAACACCTTCATCTGTATCAAAACTACATTTCAATACACCATCTTTTTTAAGGAGAGATAGTCAACGAATGAGAATGCCAGCTGTTGATGAAAATGAAGAACACCCACCAGATTCCCCAGAAACTATCCGAGGTCCTCGAAAACCAATGATCAAAAGTCTAAGCAGTATGCTGGCAGGTCTTCGAAAAATGGAAGAAGATGCCGCGGACGATGATTTGGAAGCTCTGAATGAAATGGAAGCCGAAATGGCCGACCCATCCAAACCTGCACCAAAGCCTAAATCAAACTCACAATCAACAGCCCCATCGGGTGCACTACCATCAAAATCCCCCACAGAAGTTCAACTTCCGGAAGATATTATACTTGTCAAAGACAGCCAAGCAAAAGAACTCCTTGGCGGTTTCGACGATGAAGCTATGTACGATTCCGAGCCTGAAGAAACGGCAAATGCTCCCCCAAGAACATATAAAAAGAAAGGACAAAAACGTACCACACGCCGCGTTAACCTCAAGCCAAATCGTACCAAACCTACCCTGTCCACCAACAACCACAACGCCCCAGAAAGCGAAGATGAACTCGCACTCCCTCACAATCACCACAATCACCACAATCACCTCGAAACCATCCCCGAAACTCAACTTGACGATGATCTTCCTCCACCTGACGATAGCGAACTTCCTCAACCCGATGAATTCCCTCCTGACGGTCGAAACTTCGACTCCGACTCTGCCTCCGAATACACAGCTTCAGAAGGAGGAACTCGGTACCGTAGGCCAGACCAAGATAAGACTAAGAAGAAAAATAGAGAGGTTAACAAAGAAGGGAAAGTTAAGAAGGCAGCGAGGAATATTAAAGCTACGGCGGGCAGTTTGCAGAATTACAAGAGGTTGAAGTTGAGGAATAGTGGGGCGAAGGGAGGGCCAGGAGTTGGGAGTAGGTTTAGGAGGAGAAAGTAGAAGTGGGTGGCAGAGGATAAATGAGAATATGGTTCTCAATATGAAGGGAATTGTGAGGAAAGGAAGGTGATAAGGTCATTTGCGCAGATATGCGAACTCGAAGTCATGTTTTTGTTTGCTCGCATTGAGCGACATAGGGAATCGCCAGTGTCTGAGTAGGTAGCTTTAGGATACCCAAGTAGAAAATTTCCATTTACATACACAGAAATAAACTTACATTAGCCTGACCGTTAACTCCCCCACAACACTCATTTGCTCATCGAACTTTCACTTCCAAATTTAAACATATGATGATCCATTCTACTATACTCTATTTTACCTATCAAAACCCCCAATCCGTCGCACATGTAGAAGACCCCTTTCACAGAAACCCCACATATCATATCATATCACATCATTAATATTTCCTCTCCCTTTCCTTTTCCGTCCATATTCTTGCCCATTTTCTTACCTGCCCTTATCCCTGTTCCTACACCCTTCCCGTCGACTCTCTCCCATCTCGTACCCATGACGCGTTTAAATCATGTCTCCCTAATTCGCCTCTCTCGCAATTCCTTAATCTTGGCGAACATCCTTTTCTCAGTGACGAGGTAACATCGTACCTCACGGCGTCATCGCCATTGATGCCAATGGGATCAAGGACTCGGCTTGCGTCATTATCATCTGAAATGAGTCTTGCGTCTTTAATTTCACAAGGATTGCTTGTAGATTTGGAAGATCTTTCCCGTGTGTTGACAAGTTGATCAGTTAGTTAACCAGTCAACCAGGCGTGGGGATTATTCGCCTGGTGGGGAAGATGTCTAAATTCCTGTTGCTGCGTTCTTCATTTCACTAGCTAGGTATGTTTTTCGCGTTGAGTTTTTGGACCGGGGTTTGTGGTTTTAAAGTGGAAAGGATCGGATGTGAGATCGGATTGGGTAAATGTGTGTATGATTAAAATCGTGCTTGTGAAGATGAATATCTAGTTGTCGCGGAAAGTATAAACCTTTGGTACGCCAGACAGACAATACAGGTTCAAGAGCACTGTTAGATGGGTAGTGTGACATTATAGTCTCTTGGCTCTGCGGAAGAAGTTAGAGTGGTCGATCAGTCAGCTAGCTAACATTATTAACTGAAAGTTAGTAAACTAAATCAACAAGCTAAATCTTTAAAATGTCATTGATTAGTTAGTAAAATCATTCTCTAACTAATAGTGAACCAATCGATTAAAAAATTAAAAACCTTTTTAATGATTTTATTTTTGAATAAATATTATATATTCTTAGTTAGTCAACTAGATATAGAGTTAGTTAATAGCTTGTTGACTCGCTGATCAACCACTCTGGCTCCAAGAAGTGCAGCATTGATACTGCCTCTTCAACTCTTCAACTCTACAAATATATCAATTTGTTGGGGGTTTATATAGCTTCACCACGCATGATAATAATAAATCACCTCTTCCACACCTACAACTTGAATCACCCTTTTCCAATTTTCAAGCATGAAGCTCCATTAAATTAACTAATCCAGCCAATGAGAGACAAGAACCATTCAAAGGGGAATGATTTTTCAAAGAACCTACCTCCTCTTGGGATTTAGAGCTGATTTAGGGTGGTGCAGTAGGGGGGGGCTTTTAAATCGAGCTTGCGTCCAACTTCGTCCACCTCTTTGTGTAAGTCCAGGGAACGGTTTGTTCAGGAATGCAATGCTTCTCAAGGATCCCAGTCTGATCTTTGAGACGAAAGGGAACATAAAAATGTTGTAAATTGGAAAATTGATATTTCTAAATGGTATTGGCAGTTGTTGGTTGATAATTCCTTCAATTCTTCATATTCCTCGTTAATCTCAACTAGATGTTGTCCCCCCTTTTGCCTGCATGGAAAATAGATTTTGGCGAGCGCTTCTCATCCACCAAAGAAGCGGGGCTATTGGCCCGTGCACAAACTACCTAACTGTCAAACTCAAAAATAAATCTTGACCTTTTATATCCAATTTTCAAGTCAAGATAACTTCATCAGAATTGATTCAATTTGTACAATATATACAGATAGTATATACAGGATAAGTTACTCTATATTCTGTTTGATTCTAGAGAGAATCCAGAATACGAAGTACAGTTCACTAGTATTGAATCATTATATAATTTTACTCGATTTGCAATATCTCTCACAGGAAAAATACTTGTTCTACAAAACCTCTAGCTTTCTCTTCATGACTGGTTCCCTCAGGTACATGATTTGAATCTTGTTTAACCTTTTAATTGACCATATTTCTTTTGGCTTGAGAAGAAAGCTAACTTTGTTTATTATACTAGGCTATTACTAGCTGCTCGAAACCAAGGCTTTAACTGTACCAAAACGTGAGCCATTAGACAAGCATTGTGCAAATCAATGCACTAAAGTTACATAGGTAATAGTATTATTTTCATACCTAGTACACCAGGAACCCCTGATGACTTCGTAGAAGAAATGTTCTCTTTCCAAAGTTGGATGAGGTACGATCCCGTAGTCAAACATCTCGCTCCTCCCTTTTTTTCCTTCCTCAATCCATACATAACCTTCCAGCTTCTCGCCCCCGATTCCTTCCTTCCTTCCTTCAATTCGGTTTTCCCTCTACTTCGTGATTCTTCTCTTTTACCACACCTTAATTTTTAATCAATAATTAGAGAGAAAACCAGAAACATCTCATTTGAGTCATTTCAACGCAAGCTTCCTTCAAATCGAACATAATAGTAACGTTTTAATCTATAATTATATCCTGGGCTCCTTTATCGAACCGCTTAGTATTCTTCAAATTCGGTGGGAATTTTTGTCAGTTCAAGACAAAATTGTTTCAAGTTAGAGTAATGCTTTTCCAATTCGATACATCATCTTGATAACTTAACAATGCAATTCTGGGCAATCAACCAACTTGACAGAGCTGTACCATTTAATTGAAAGTTGCTTCCAAAACTATATCCGAACAACAAGTGCTGGTAAGTAAAACTTTCTGGACTTCATATGCACACCTCTAACACTCTGCTAGAAATACCAAAACTATCTTCACAAATTATCACAAACACAGCCCAGGTACTTTTGCACACAGATCCAATATGGCCGGCAAAGAGTGTCTCGACGGCAGGGAGGCTTCAAATCCAGCACATTTGTCCTGTGAACAGCCTTCGAGCGATGAAGAAACTTCAAGCCATGATGATTCTCCAGATGAAAAAAGCTGTGGTGTCTGTCACGAAATAATTCTTCCTCCTTATCTTGGAATATTGCACCCATGTAATCACAATTTCCACCACCGTCGCTGCATTCAGGATATGATTAAGAAGGATCCTAGATGTCCTACTTGTAAGAGGGATATTGAAACCGTTAGTTGGGGGGGCAATGATGGACGAAGATTCCCCTACAAACCTTTCAAACCCGAAAGTCAGCTAGAAGGTAAACCCCCAAATTCCATATCCAATCTTACCGGCCTTGGCTTATTAGTGTTATTAGTCAATGCACCGTCCTCTCAACCGGGAGAGCCTTCTAGACGAAATTCAGGTGCGAGCCAGCAGTTCGTCGACGGAGCACAAAAGACTCGGAATTTCCGAAAAACTGTCGGGGCGCATGATGTCTTGTCACAAACTGCTAAGAATACACTTAGTGTGGACGCTCCACAAAATGCCAACGAGGCATCCTTGGAAGAGACACTCACCGAGGAAGATATATGTGGAGTATGCAGGAACTCTCTTTCCGAGAGAGATGTTCACGAAGAAGAAGATAACTGTAAAACTTGCTTAAAAGGTCCTTCTTCGCGCGCAACCACCCAGCCATGCAACCACAATATGTTTCATTTCTGTTGCATAAAGACGTGGCTGAGAGATCAAGCTAGTCAGATGACATGCCCTCTGTGCCGGAGACGCGTTACGTCTCTTCGTTACGATTTTGCTATAAATGGAACGTACAAGACCTACACCTTATGTGGGCTTAGAAGGCCTAGGCTCATCCGATCTGATGGCATGAGTTCCATGTTTACAATAATCCATCGGATTGTCAACAATGCAGGAGTACCGAATCTTCAGAACATTCAAGTCAGCAACGGAGTACCTAATCTTCCAATTGTTCAAATCGACAACGGGGTACAAAATCTGCAGAATGCCGAAATCAACAACGAACTGCAGACCCCTGAGAGTGACGAGATCAACAATAGAGAGCAGACTCTTGGAAATGATCCGATTCTGCAACGGGAGAAGCGTGCATTTGCACAACCCACCACAGGAACATCTCTTGACACTATTCAAGAGGTGTCAGAGACTGATTTCCACGAGAGCGCCTTGGAAACTTCATCATCTCCCATTGAAAGAGAAGCGCAAAGAGATACTGAGTCTGCAGAACCTGATAGCGGAAATTCTCTCGACAGTATCCGAACCGAGCATGAGAGTGATTTCCACGAGCAAGCCTCAGAATCTGTAGTATATCTGGATAGAGAGACGCAACGGGTTACAGAGTCTGCAGGACTAGTCAATCAAAATTTTCTACACACTGCTCGGCCAGAGGAGCAGCATGGCATGCCTCAAGAGCCCAGAACCTCAATCAATGATTCTACCAAAGATACCGTATCAGTTGAGGCTGCTGAGCTTAATGAAGGAGCTCACACTTCTTCCACGAAAGCTGGTCTAGCCTCCCTCTTCAAACGTAGTAAAGGGTGTCCCAGGGTACTCAAGAAAAAACTCCAGAAAGTCTCAAGATCTCTTTGTTTTGCTGGCTCGCCGAGTGATGGTTCTGACGAGCCTGTAAATGTGGTCGTGATACAAGCGAGAACTTCCCAACCCCATCTTGTGCAAATACAAGAAGCCCGCAACCGATCCATTCAACTCGGTGAAGATAATTCTACTGGTAACACGCCATCAAATGAGGTGAACGAAAAGATTCAAACTTTCGGTGAAGAGAATAGGCAAACCTCCGTTGAATTTGGAACGCTCCGAAGAGCTTGTGATAGAGTTACAGGATCTATCCATTAGATCATCAAGAAATCCAAGAAGGGAAAATCGGTTATCGAGAGAGATATCCGTTAAAAATAATGTATGTCAGTCTTCCTTCCTGCCAAAATGTTACTATAGGTGAGCTAATACTTTGCTAGAATGTAATGAGAAGGAATGAACTGCAACTGAATGATGAGCAATGAAGGAATGCGTGACTGAATAATGAACTATGAAGGAATGTGTACAACAGAAGCAAGATAAATGAACAGAAATGATTCATCAATTACTTTTTCAATTTTATAATCAAATATTTCTAACAAAGTTTCCGACCAATGTGACATGTTTAGAGAGTGCATTGCAGATTAAAATCGTAAAGTACCCAGCTGTCTACCGATCTTTCTCATTTGAAGTGAAGGGAGATCTAATTGATATTTGAGCCCGGAAAGAGCTTTCAATACTCTCAGTTACAACAAGTGACACGGAAACTCTTGACTCTTGGTCTCATTTGAATAATTATATGAATCTACAATATTAAATTCTAACCTGGCAATGAAAATATGGGACACGTACGCATATAATTATCAAAGTGAATCTATCCTATTCTACCTGTGGATGCAAGAAATTAGACTTCAAGAATTCTACATCCAAAGAATTCTCTCACACAGACCCATAATCTGTCTATCCCTCTCACTTTCATTTTCTTTCCTTTTCCCCTTCTTTTCTTGTACGTTCTATCTCTACCTCCACACTCGTTCCATTTCCATGCCAATTTCCTTGTACTACCAACGTGACGCGTAGAAACTCTTGAAATTCAAGTCATGCTAACTCAAGCTCCATGCCTAGGTGCTTTTAAGACACTTCCAAGATATTTTTAGAAAGCTTGATTATTAGGCCCATGTCTACTCTACACAATACCCATATTTATTTATTTGACAAGTTCAGATACATGTAAACTAATCAGGGATTATGACTTTAAGGTTAAGGTTATTTTAGTATAATTAGCTTTGTTTTTCATGAAGTATGACGTTCTCGCAAATGGGAACTTTTATTTAATCAGAGAATCAAAACAGCTTCGAATACCC